>JAXIVJ010000778.1:95000-180322 GCA_036785665.1 Chirona hameri | reverse complement strand
GATTACGCTCAGAGTCTGTGTCAGGTTGGCAGCATACAGGCAAAGTTCAACAAATACACCATCACACGGCACATTCATACTGCTCACAGAGCACTCAGACTCGTCACGTTCGGAATATCGCGTTGGTGGCACGGTACCAATGACAGGCATACACGAACTACGCGGCGAAACTAGGGCAGAGTCACATATACCACGCTCAGATTCTCTGAACAAGTCTGGCTTTGGAGGCGCGAGCAAATCTGGTGGGGGGCAGCTGCACAAGCTCGCGGGGGAGGGTGTTCAGTAACGTCGCGGCACGATATGCAAAACGACGCTTGCCGGTTTCTAATCGGGGCCGAGGGAGATGGAAAAGGTGGTCCTGACGGGTAGATCTCGCTCTGGCATCGGAATTTGATGTAAACATGGATGCCAGAACCTCGGGTTCTCCACGCTGTATGGCCTTGTGGGCGGTGACCAGGGGTTTGGAAGTCAGCCATGGTTTTGGGAGTCATCCAGCGGAGTTGGTCACGGAGATCAGAGACGTGGTCGAATTTGCGGCGGCCGAAAATAACTCTAGCTGCGAAATTTATAATTTTCTGAATCCGATCAAAGTTCTTTTGAGATCCGTTGCCATATACTGTGAGGCAGTATTGGACGCGCGACATGACGAGTGATATTACCAAAATTTTGATGACACCGTCGGGGATGTAATGACGAATTTGGGAGAGACCGATTAGTAGGCCCGTACAGCGGCGGCTGAGGTCCGATACGTGATCGTCCCAGGATAGAGTGCCGTCTAAAACAACACCCAGATTCCCCACCTGCGCACATGGCACTAACTCAGAATCACGGAAAGAGACAGTGAAGTCAGCCATGTTGCGTAAATTTGACGTATGTATGTATGTATGTATGTGTATATGTATGTATATATGTATATTGCTGTATATGTATATGTATGTATATATGTATATGTATGTATTTATGTATATATTGTGCTTGCAGATTGTATATACCGTATATGTGGTAAGAGGCTGTATGCGCGGGTATAGGTGGTTATGCTGTATATCGGTACGTTAATTTTATTATTTGTATATGTATCAGCTTACAGTCCATGTGATAGGGGAAAACAAGTATTCATTGTCATGTAATAGCATGTGAATGTGTAACCAATTTTACCGGAAGTACGCGTGTGCCCAAATGCATGTTACTGTATATTTGAATTCGTATGTTTTTTGCTAAATGTTGGAGACAAAAAATACAAATAATGGCTGATGAAGGCGCAAGCCGAAAGCTTCCGATCTTGTGTTTAATTTACTAAAACATCCTTTTTGGCAATATGAGAGTTAGGTTAGAAATTCTGATTTTTAGAATGTTTCCAATTAAATGGCTTCTGCTCACCTAACCATTGACCTTAGGTCAATTCCGATGAGACCATAGCGACGAAAAATGATTATCTTTCGAACGCTTTGTACGCGTGTCTTTTAGTTATCGAGATATAGACGGTTTTATCAAGGACACTCATATAGCCGAAATTTGATCTTCGGTGACCTCTGGCGACTTCAATATTGACGACCTAAAACAAGACCGATAAACTTTCGATACAGCTTGTCTCGAGCTATCTAACGCCGTGTTCTGCTTGTCGCTAGGTTGCATGGTGTTCGATATCTTAGGGGGGGGGGGATCAAACCAGATCCATCACTCAGATAGACAAACTGGCCGATGATCTGGACCAAGTGAGGCAGCTGTTAAGGGTGCCACGATATCAGGATAGCCGTGGATCTGGACCTTCTCCGACACGCCACGGCCCGGTTGCATCAGACAAACGGCCTCTGACTGGTCCAGAAGATCAGCGACACCTAACGCCAAGTCTTCTTCTGGTGAACAACACGGCGGACGTCAGCACACCATCAAACCGTCTCTGCTGGTCATCGGAGACTCAAACGTGCGGCGTCTACAAGCAAGTAACAATCATTCAAACGCGACATTCCACTCCATATCGGGTGCTACAACTGAACATGTGACACGGGACCTTAACCAGACAGTTAGTAAGTGCGGTGCAGCACAAGTAGTTCTTCACGGGGGTCCGAAGTCCATATGGCAGCACGGCGTACATTTTCCTACTAGGCCATAGGGTTCCATGTTAAAAAGCCATTTTACGGGTCCACGGCTTTTTTTACCTGCAACCGATACGACAATAAAAAGTGGCTAGAAATGAAGCGCGAACATTTTTCTTTCGATTTCCGGGTTCAAAAGTGTACGCCGTGAGGTTCGTTTTCGAGCTATTAAGCATCTCGTGAACCCATGCAGATCGAGCGATGGCCAAGCGCAGGTTCGAATCCCGCTGCAGACAACACTTTTTCAATTCGACGGAATGAGGAAACGACGTTCATAGTCGCTGACTGTGGTCTTTTTGAAATATTATATTATTGCTAATGATCTCATGATATCAACTAAATAATTAATGTATTATATATTCATTAATGCATTTATTATTTAGTTATTATCATGTGAGAAGACCATTAGTAATGCAATAATATTATATAATATGTATAATAAATATGTATATGTAAATATGTATCAATAATAATGCAATAATAATATAGGTATCGAACGTGATTAGGAATATCATATTTTAGGCAACATACTGTGGCAAAATATCCGATCTAGACATCAGTATTCTTGATTTGCACTATATATGTTATATATATATATATATATATATATATATATATATATATATATATATATATATATATATATATATATATATAGATATATATATATATATATATATATATATATATATATATATATATATACATATATATAGTATATATATATATATATATATATATATATATATATATATATATATTATATATATATATATATATATATATATATATATATATATATATATATATATATATATATATATATATATATATATATATATATATATATATATATATAAATATATAACTATATATGTGCATGTGCATGTGCATGTGCATGTGCATGTACATGTATATATATATATATATATATATATATATATATATATATATATATATATATATATATATATATATATATGTATATATATATATATATATATATATATATATATATATATAATATATATATATATATATATATATATATATATATATATATATATATCTATCTATCTATCTATCTATCTCTATCTATCTATCTATCTATCTATCTATCTATCTATCTATCTATCTATCTATCTATCTATCTATCTATCTATCTATCTATCTATCTATCTATCTATCTATCTATCTATCTATCTATCTATCTATCTATCTATCTATCTATCTATCTATCTATCTATTATCTATCTATCTATCTATCTATCTATCTATTATCTATCTATCTATCTATCTATCTATCTATCTATCTATCTATCTATCTATCTATCTATCTATCTATCTATCTATCTATCTATCTATCTATCTATCTATCTATTATCTATTATCTATCTATCTATCTATCTATCTATCTATCTATCTATCTATCTATCTATCTATCTATCTATCTATCTATCTATCTATCTATCTATCTATCTATCTATCTATATATATATATATATTATATATATATATATATATATATATATATATATATATATATATATATATATATATATATATTGTCAATATATACATATATGGATGAAATTCAAGCATGCTTATGACTAGATCAGGATAAATACTACAGCAGACCACATACAAATGTGATATTTAAAATCACTAGCTGATCCAGGGGATCATGGCGGCCATGCCCCCCCCCCCCCACACACAAAAAAACACACCTGAAATCGGAGCAAAATTAACCACCGTTCTGGATCCGCCAATGTTTAAAATCACGTGCAATGCCTTTGTAATGAGATCAATCACATATATTTTATATCCCCCAGGCCCGAAACCACCGTTCTGGGTCTGCCAATGTTTAAAATCACGTGCAATGCCTTTATAATGAGATCAATCACATATATTTTATATAACACATGTTTCACACCAAGGAAAATACACAACAGAATGTGAAAACAAACTGCATGACATCAACGCTTGTGCCGGGGAAGCCCCAGATAGCCGACTACAGGAGCCCTCTTTTGCTACTGCTGAGCCAACTACTGCTCATCCTAACATACATACCAAGTTAATCCCTTGTCAAGCACCCCAGGAACTGGACCAACACCACGCTTAGCAACAATATAAATGCAGAAGGCCTCACATGCGCCAGTCACAGTACAACGGCAGCAGCCCCGGTCAGACTTGCACTATTCAACACACAGCAGTCGCCGCCGAGCTGTCCAGGCTCCGCCGCTTCAGTGCAACAGCCGGATGCAGAATAATGAATACGACCTGAACCAATAACTTGTATGTACAAAGTTCTGCAAATAACCAATGAGTACATACAAAATTATCTCAACACAGTGTCGCCAAATTCAGCCAGTTAGGTGTCAAGGATGTATATTACGAGCGAGGCCGAAGGCCGAGCGAAGTCTTACCAAACTTGCGGGAAAACAATATTGAGCGGCATGATATGAAATATGAAATATGAAGAGAGCAAAATTCTTTGGACCCAAAAAGTCCAGAAAATTGCACAAATTCCAAGGTTGTAACACGACAATGACTGCTCACAGAACTGACAAAAATTGAATAATTCAATTATAAATACATTCCACTAACTAACCAGAAACTGGAACATAAAGCGAGACGCGGACCAATAAATACCCTGCCGTCGGTGACGAAGAATGTCACTGCACGGTAGTGAATGCAAAGGCTGTACAAATCTGTATTATTCTTGATTGAAACACGAACGCCATACTTGCCGCGAATGTCGTGCATCCATATTTGGTATATTATTCCAAATCTGGTAGTGACCTTCATTTGTTGGTATGTTTTCTAGTTTGTATAGTATATTTTTAGTATATACTAAACAAAACTTTGGAGTACCCAGTGTTCTATTGCCCTGGTTCTTCATATTGGAACAAACGATATAGCACGGAAGGGATCCGAAGAGATAGCAAAAAACATACTATACTTGGCCCAACAAACTAAGAGTAAAAACGGGGTGCAGCAGGTACACATATGTAGCGTCACTCCTAGAACAGATCTTGGATCCTTCATATTCAGTAGATCTGAGAGTGTTAACAACAGGCTCCGTTCGCTTTGTTTGAAAACTGCCGGTGTCAATTTCATTGACTTGCGTCAAAAGCTAGACAGATGTCAATTCAGTGGCCTGTTCAGGGATGCGGTTCACTATAATAAAGCTGGGGCTGCGCAGGCCCTAAAGATGATCACAGAATCGGTAGGGAATTGTTTAACATAGAAGTTAGGCAACATCTATTAGACAGTATCATAACCAGTCAACACAAATTTTCAACATACGGAGCTAAACAAAGCACGATGGACAATCGTGGTAGCAGAAGCACAGCGGTTGCCGATGCAGCACAGTCGCTATTTATTTATTTATTTATTTTATTGATCGCCAACAGAGCAAGACTCCAATAACAGGCGAAGTCGTGAGAGATAAAACATGATGGTAAACTACTAAATACATAGTAAAACATAAACACATCATAAATGTATAAATAAATACAAAAAAGCACCAGCAATCGTATAAGTTTAAAGCGACGCCACATACTTGAGGACACTGTTTTTAAAACTGTAAAAGTTGCCTCCGAACATATCTGCATCCACAATATCACTATTTAAGAAGGTGTTAACTATTTTCGGAATCCTGACAAACAGTCCACTTTGTACAGTGCTCACTCGTGCATGGGGCACCGCGAGCAGGGTTCGCGAGCGGGTCGATCGGGCAGGCACTCTCAAAGGCAAATTGAACAAGAGAGTTCCTGAGTCCAGTCTGTTGTCAAAGACGCTGCGAGCAAACAGAATATCATGCTGGATTCTCCGAGAAGCCAGAGAGGTGACTTTGAAATATTGCAAAAGATCTCGGTACGAAAGAGAAGAAAAGCCAGCATGATGGTGTGCTTGAAGCCACATGAGGAATTTGTGCTGTACCCGATCGACCCGCTCAGTGTGGGCCTTGGCCGCACCTGTCCAGATTACGCTGCCGTACTCTAAAACTGAGCGCACATTGGCATAGTAAGCAGCCATAAGGGCACTTTGCCTAAATTTATCTCGTCCCGCATGTTGGAACGACCGAATCAAGAGCCCAAGTGCTCGGTTGCCCTTGCGTACCGTACAGTTCACATGGGCCGCAAAGGTCAGCTTTGAATCTATCATGACTCCCAGATCACGGATCTGTGACACTCGCTCTAACTCTGTGTTATCAATGAAGTAATCTGTCTGGACAGGTGCGCGTCTGAGGGTCATCGTAAACGACTTGCATTTACTGGGATTTAGGGTGAGTCCCCAGCTGACAGACCAGGCAATCAGCCGGTCCAGGTCCTCCTGAAGCCGAAGTCCGTCAGCAGGGGACTCAATTTTGCGATAAAGTTTAACGTCGTCTGCGTAAAGCAGACAGCCGGAGTTGATAACGGATGGCAAATCGTTTATAAACAACGAGAAGACCAAAGGGGCCAGAATGGACCCTTCCGGAACACCTGAGAGGACCGGTTTCCACTCGGATGTCTTCCCATTGACGACGACCCTCTGACGCCTACCCGACAGGTACGAGACGAACCATTTTTGAGCATTTCCTTGCAAATTGTAAGAATTTATGAGTTTGTGAACAACAAGCGCATGATTGACACTTTGAAAGGCGGCCGAGTAGTCAGTATAAATAGCGTCCGTCTGGTACCCGCCAGATATGGCCCCCCACGCAGAGTGCAAGTACACCGCAAGATTCGAGATACATGAGCGTTTTGGAATGAAGCCATGCTGCTGCTCACATAAAACCGGTTTTACATGATTAGATAACTGGTCATATACGACGCGTTCGAGGATCTTTCCAAAGAGGGGGAGCAGGGACACTGACCGGGGGAGCAGGGCTATCACCTAGTACAGCCAGATCAGCAGCATCAACAATTAATGTAGCTAGAGAAAATAATCATGTGAGTAACTGCTTGTTTCCTTCATCCAGTACATCTAATTTTTCCTTCCAAAACAGTTTGAATGTTGCACATGTTAGCATTAATAGTATTACAGCTCCAAATAGGCTAGATGAATTAGAACAATTTGCAAATAGCAATCATATTCACGTCATGTGCGCAACAGAAACCAAACTAGACGCAACAGTAAGCCAATCATTATATACAATGTCAGCATTTAGTCCACCAAGCACAGAACTCGCCAAGGAGGAGGTGTTGCTATCTTCACTATACAAAATATAGCAAGCACTAGAATACGCAAGTTGGAATTAGAAGATGTTGAGTGGGTAATGGGTATGGGTTAAAATAAGAGTAAAAAAGGAAACACTTATGATATGTTGTGTATACTTCCCTCCCAACCAAAGTAACGTTGATTTAAAGAACTTCTTAGACAAACTGTCAAATAGTGTAATTCAAGCTCAAACATATCTGCCAACACTAATTATGATCTTAGGGGACTTCAATTTAGGAAATATATACTTCAAACCTGAATACATCACACATAGTGGTGTCACAAACATTGATATCCTTTTTCAGGACACTATCCATGGTCTCAACTTTAAACAACTGATTTGTGAACCAACACGAATAACACAAACAACAGCAAATCTGCGAGACTTAATACTAGTGTCCGACCAACAAAACATAGCCGAGTATGGACTCTTGTCACCCTTTTCTCACATAGATCACATCCCAACTTATGCAAGCCTTAAATATACAACAACATACAATAAGCCATCTATAAAGAAAATATGGAATTACCGTAAAATGAATATTGATGCATTTATACACATATTTGAGCACAAATATTGGGGCGAGATATTGAATATGGAAACAGATGGCGCGGTAAAATCACTTACGGAATTTATATTAGACGCAGCATCACATTGTATACCTAGAATAAATATATGTGTAAGGGGCAAAGATAAGCCTTGGGTTAAAAAGGTGTTCAAAACTGAAATAAGAAAGCGAAATAAGCTTTCCCAGATTGCTAAGGCCTCAAATGAGGAAAGAGACTGGGACCACTGGAAAGTGCAAATAAATTTGGTGACAGACATGAACCGTAAACTAAAAAGTAAACATCAATCATCAGGTACAACAGCTTATTGAAAACAAACAAAATCCCCGGAAATATCATCAGATCCTTAAAGGAATGATAGGACGAGGACGTACTTCATTTCTTCCTCCATTGATTGATGCTAGTGACGAAATATATGAAGATAATGTAGATAAGGCAAATCTACTTAACGATTATATATGTTTTGTCGAGAGACAAATGCAACGAGTGGATTAAATATTTTGCAGGTCAATCAAAAGACATATTACCAGAGCAAGAAGCTCCTTTTTGTGTACCTGATAGAGAGATACCTACCATACAAGATATTACAATCACAGAGGATGAGGTATTCACACAGCTCAAAGCGCTAAACGTGAGCAAATCTTGTGGGCCTGATGGTATCCCAAACAAAATGCTAACAATGATTGCCATTTTCCTAAAAGAACTACTTACAAAACTATTCAATAAGTCACTAGCTGAGGGGAAATATCCGTCAGGTTGGAAATATGCCAATATAATAGCAATATACAAAAATAAAAGCTCTGCATCAGATGTATAGACCAATTAGCCCAGTGTCCTATAGACCAATTAGCCCAGTGTTTCAAAAATCTTTGAAAAAGTTGTATTTAATAGAATATATGAACATCTTGTTTCCTATAGCCTCATAACAGATCGACAGAGTGGTTATCAGCACCACCATGGAACTCATACACAGCTTATTTATTTAATCCACTCGTTGCATTTGTCTCTCGACAAAACATGGATTTTTCGATAGTATATCTGGATATTTCTCGGTATTTTGACAAGATTTGGCATAAAGGACTTTTGGCGAAGTGCGAACAACAATGTGGTTTAAAAGGAACCTTATTGCGTTGGTTAGAATCATATTTGTACAACAGAACACACAGCGTAGTCATCAATAATTATATTTCAAAAATAAAAAAAAACTATTAATGCCCTCAGGGCATTAGGGCTCAGTATTAGGTCCCCCTGTTGGCATTAATTTACTGGAATGACTTAGATGGATCAACCGAAAATGAGCTATTTTTATTTGCTGACGACACAATTTTATTTAAGCCCCATGTCCATAACTCTGCAGAAGCAGAGATGTCTCTTCAAAGAGACCTGGACAAAATAAAACAATTTGGGGACAAATGGGCGATTACCTTCAACTCATCAAAAACCACACAGCAAACCTTTACAAATAAACATATCGAAAATCCACCATCACTTAAGTTTGGAAGTGATACCATCCCCATAGTAACAAATCACAAACACCTTGGTTTGAAAATATCCAGTGACCTCAGGTTCCATTTCCACATAAAATAAATTGTTAAAAAGGCAAATGCGGCACTGAGACCTGGACAAAATAACTTTACCCAATAGCAGCGCACATTCATAGACAAACCTTACAACAAATTGATGTGACGTTATAAGACCAATATTTGATTACAGTGATGCAGTATATCACGGGCATCTGACTGTCACTGATTCTTTAAGCCTAGAAAAGATTCAAAATCGGGCAGCCAGACTTATAACTGGAGCTTTCCGCAGGACCTCCACAGACGCTTTGCTGGAGGAATTAGGCTGAACAACATTACATACTAGAAGATAAATCAGTAGCTTAAATATGTTCTATAAAATCAAACAAAATGCTCCTCAATATCTTCTAGATGTGATTCCAGCCACACGGCACGAAATTACAGCCCGCAATCTTAGGAACTCGAGTAACATAACTTTACCATCAAACCGTTTGCCCTCCTTTCAAAATGCATTTTTTCCGGCTACCATCCGAAGGTGGAACAGGCTTCCAGAAGATGTCAAAACAATAGCATGTAATCGTTCCTTCAAACAAGCAGTTGCTAAGATGTATGATTTGACTAAACCGCCATTATACTACAGCTTAGGATACAAAATAAATAACATTCTACATACTCGACTAAGACTTGGCATGTCTAGCTTGAATGCTCACTTGTTCAGGATAAATTCCCCTCAGGTTGACTCTCCGCATTGCAACTGTGAACCAATTGCTGAAACAGTCAAACACTATTTATTTTTCTACCCTCAGTATATTTTGCCAAGAGAAGAGCTAGAGAAAACGCTTCTAAATTGGATAGTAGATTACAATAAATTAAGTATTAACGATAAACTAGCTGTAGTCTTGTACGGTCATACTTTGCATGAGGCTGCTGGTTTGGCTGTGGCTGCATCTGTGCAGAAGTATATAGAAACTTCAAAACGTTTTGACAGCTAAATGCCACGGTTTGATGATGCATTTGACGTAAGTGACGTTTGATAAATCAATTGGTGGTTATTGTACGGTCGTGGTTTAATGTGTATAACCAGGTCAGAGGGAGGAACGGAGGGGGGGGGGGGGGGGGTGTAGGTGCGTTGTGTGTGTATAATATATATGTATGTGTATGAGTGGGAAATGGTGCCAAGATATAAGCACGTACGTGCTTTTGCACATTCCCACCATATATCCGTTTGTATTGTTTTGTTTTTGTTTTGCTTTCAATACACCATGATGATGATGCAAATCCCCGGCAGTTCGTGGTTGGCGCAAACCCCCGGCAGTGCGTGTGTTGAAATAAATTTAGATCTGGAATACAACTACCAACCGATATAATATTGATGGAAAATCGAAATCAATAAGCTGGAGGATTAATGTCAACATGTCAAACGGCACAAATAGGTACATCTAGGTAGGAAGGCACACTAGGTCAACAACAACTACGCCAGCAATCGGTGGTCGGCTGTGACAGGGAATGGTATGGTCAGCACATAACGCACTGCGCACACCAGTGGCCTTTCTCATAAAGGTTTGGTAGTACAATTTTGTAGTATATTTGTAAGATTGTGTAGTAAAGTTGTAAAATTGTGTTTCATAAAGCAAAAACTACTACTTACTACACTCGAGACTTTACAACTTTACAACTCTACTATGTTACTACTAGTTAGTAAGCAAATTGACGCGTTCTGTTTCATAATGGTCAGCTGATTTTCCGACGGTAGTAGAATTGTAAAAAAAATATTTACAACTCTACTACCAAATAAACACATGCTCCTTTCCGTAGTAAAAACTTATGGACCAGCCAGTCTTTATCTCGCCCTATACCTACCACTCGTGAACGGTATGGAAGATGAGAGAAGAGAGAGGAGAAGAAACAGACGAATATTTAGAGAACGGATCAACATGACGTGGGATGTGCCTGAATCGATCTTATGTTCATACACAACGTTTTTCACGGCCGACTTGACAGTCCCCAGCTCCTGTCATGCTTTCACCTGTCGGCTCCGGCCAGACGGATCAGGTCGCCTGTGCTCTGGCATATACCGTTTGCACGTGTCGCTGCTGTGAAAAACGGATCTTTTTGCCGAATTTCTTCCATGTGTAACGAGATTCTTAACGCCTGCGTATCCCTAGATTTCTTTTGCTCGCCATCATCCGACTACAAATCCGCTGTGCGGTCACATGTATCTCGGGCAGGTGCCTTTTGAGCCTTTTGAGCTCGCAGCCAGGCTTCACCACGCGAGGGCTCATCGAATGGTTATGTGTATGTGTGTGTACTTGTGTGTGTCCTGTGTGCGTGTGCGTGTGCGTGTGCGTGTGTGTGTGTGTGCGTGCGTGCGTGCGTGCGTGCGTGCGTGCGTGCGTGCGTGTATGTGTAGGTGTCTTGTCTGTCGTCTTGCATGCGTGTGTATTTTAAGTGAAAGTCATAGTTTTATCTCCTGACTTCGCCTGTAACCGGGTTTTGTGCCTGTTGGTGATTTATCAATAAATACAAAATACAAATACAAATCATTTAGGTGAGTTTTTCGCTGTACGGCTGTAGCAGTGATGTTTGGTGGAAATGTTGGCATGATATTGGCAATGCGATTATTTACTTAACGTT
Source organism: Chirona hameri (assembly GCA_036785665.1). Lineage (NCBI taxonomy): Eukaryota > Metazoa > Arthropoda > Thecostraca > Balanomorpha > Balanidae > Chirona > Chirona hameri. Next base: position 168,300 of record JAXIVJ010000778.1, on the reverse strand, counting down.
ATCATCATAGGCAGGTAATTATGATATATCCATTTGAAGCACAACAAAATGTATGGTTTCTTCGATAAACATAAATGTTGCACATCTCATGACTCGATTATCAGAAATGACTTGCCAGCATTAGTGGATCCAGGGGGGGGGGCGGTCATGCTAGGCCATGCTAGGCAAGTCTTTTCGCCATGTGAAGAACGGCAGTCCAGTGTCGTGTTCTTGTTTGTTTGCCGCCCGCATTTCGAAAATTGCCGAACATGTACTGGAAAGTCGGTCAAGTGCAGTTGTAATAATCGCGTTATCAGTGGAAGTGCTTGCGGAGGCGGGGGGGGGGGGCACGGGGGCCATGCACCCCCCTAAGCAAAACAAATTTACACTTGATAAAATTAGATTCTCTGACTACCCGACCCCCCCCCCCCCTCCCCCAGTCAACAACATATGTCTGAGGAGCGAAAATTGTTTCTACCAACGACGTGCCCCCCCCCCCCTGAAAAAAATCCTGACCATGTGCCAGGGGGGGGGGGGGGGTGAGGGTCGCCGATTAACGAAACTGTCTCAGTATCTGAAGAAAAAATAGTAAAATCAGGGTACTTTGATATGCATTCTCTATAGGTACGCAAAGTCTTTCAAAATTTTCGTTATCCTCAAAAGACAATTATTCCAAATCAATTGTTTTACTTACATGTCAAATAAATTATAACATTTCACAACCAAACTACGGACGAATACCTATTAGGAAAATAATTCACAATCATGTGTAAGATGAATCTTACTGCCGGGCTCCACTGCGCGCTTTTGCAATTTATCGCTTCGCTTTTACGTTTTATCAGGTCGATTTTGCGTTTTCTCACGTTCATAAAAAGGTTAACTACGTGTTAATATGCAGTGCAGGCTCCACTGAACGAAATGAGAAAGCGAATCAATGAAAAAGAGCGTAATCGGTACGGTAAACCTCAAAATATAAACGGAAAAGTGCAAAAGTGTAACCAGAAAACGTCTAATCAACACGCAAAACCGAAAAAATGAGAAAGGATAAAAACGAGAAAATGTTTGATCAGTTGAAAGTTTTTGCACTTTTGAAGCTGCTGTGCTCATCATGCCACCTTTCAAGTGATTTGTGGCTGTGTTTCAAGCGAATATTTGCAAAGAAGCTACTTGCCGTATTTAAACTACTCCTGCCACCTTGCGTTTGCAAATAAAGCTGAGCTTCTGAACTCGCCGTTGCGTAATGTAAACAAAACATTCCGATGGCCATCTTTGCGTGTGTCGGGCGGTTGGTTCCGTTGTGGAAGTGTCAAGCGGTTTCAACTTGTGTGTGTTTCAAGCGGCTTCAACTTGATTTCATGAATGTTAGGAGTTCAAATCACAAGTGAGAGGAAGCTGGGGAATTTAAAAGTGATCTGTGTTTCCCTAATAGCCATTCGATGAGCTGCGGAAAGGCAAGAGGTTGCTTGTGAAGGAACAAATTGAAGCCCGCGGTTTAGCCAGCGTGCAAACTGAAAATCATCAGTGGAGTCGCTTTGACTCGCTTACGATGCATACCTACATATTTGTATGATTGTTGGAATCTAACCGAGCTCTGCCGTACACACAACAGGTATTTGCCATGCTCATATATTGATACATACCTATTCAATTAAGCTTTGTGCGCAGCGGAACAACGATTGTTGACGTTTTGTATGCAAGTTTTTCCTGGGAAATTACATCGTTTGTGCTTCGCCTCGTCTTTTATTAGAGAAAAATTTGATACGGCGAAAAATCCGCCTGACGGGGCTTCGAACCCGTAATCTTCGGACAACCATACCATTTTGATCAGCGCCTATAACCTATCGGCCACTGATCCGACAGGTACCGGCGTGGGAAATAAGCAGTATAGTTGAGGAAGGGTGAGACAAAAGGTCAAAACTACAATGTAGTGCGGGTTTCATGTAAGAAAACTTTATCTTGGATCACAATATCGCGGCGAAACAAAAATATTGTGATAATCCGATTGACAGATCCTCCCGTCTCGGAAGTTCCCTAACGAAGTGTGTCACGTGAAACATGTGTTAATGCTTGAGGAAACGATAAAGCGCAAAAGCTAGAAAGTGCAAAAGCTAGAAAGTGTAAAAATGTAAAAGCGACACGATAAAACGATAAATCGAAAAAAACGCATCACGCAAAAGTGCACAGTGGAGCCTGAGCTTTAGAATATGCTCACCTTCCTCTCTCGGATTTCTTTAAACAACGCTGTCTTCTTTGTCCGCTTCAGCGTATTAGGTTTCATAGTAGATAGTAGTACCTACTTAGCAATTTAATATATCGGAAAGTGAAGGAAGTAAAAAGCGACAAGAAACCAAAGCAAACTCACTTCGCGGTGCATCACACCGTTTATTTCATTTGTGCAGCAATCCAAGGTCATATCCTTTTGTAATGTTCATGACTACTACCTTTTAAGTTTGGCTATTTTAAATTGTTTCGTTTGTTCTTTAGGTTTGTTGTTTTCGTTTTCATACAATGATATATTTCCTTTTAAAAGTATTAGAATGTTTTTTCGTATTTCGTTTCATATTTACCAATATATCACAGCAATTTATAGAGTTCTTGTTTTGTCTTTCACGCAGCTGATTACTATCATGCCATTTTTACTAACCTACAACAATACAAAGTACTACGCTTTATGAAACACGCGACAGTAGTAAGTAGTAAACTTGAAACTACAATTCTACTACAGTAGTAAGATTGTGAAAATTCTTTATGAGAAAGGCCACAGCAGTCGATGTTCGGCTGTAGACAGCGAGTGGCATGGCCAATACACAACACACGGGTATACCAGCAGTCGGTGGTCGGCTTAGAATGAATGGTACGGCCAGTACACAACACTGTAGATAAGGAGTATGATGATAACCAGTCTGGTTAGAAGATAGATAATTTCTTCTCTTACTTTGCTGTATCAGATGCCACGGAGTAGAACACCTCCATCAGCCAGTTCCAGTGTTTCGGGCATAGGCAGTCCATGCCAGGTAAAGCTGCCCTCGCTGACGACGACAGATGGTGCAACACCTCTCCACATTTATTATGCTTGCCTGTCCGGAGAGGTTTCTGGTCCCCTTCTTTGCCTGCAAAAAAAAAACATTAGGAGATTGTTACTAAACAAAATCATGCACACAATACATCTACTAATTACTGATTCACATTTCACCAAGCCTTTGGACAGGTGTGCTATCTGAGATCTGGGTGCAAAACAAAACACAGCTGGCAATTTCATGTGTCTATTCACCTTTCTTCAAAATGTATTTAATGCATAGTTGCAGAAAGGTTCAGGTTCAGACAGAAAGGTTTTGTGTAACTATAGTTACACGGTGGCACAACAAAGGTCAGCGAATAGCATATGGGAAACTGGTCAGTGGCCACAGTGAAAACATAAGTACAATGTTTCCCCCAAATTATATTATTGGTACAATCAACATAAAATTATAATAAACAAACCATTCACATACACACTTATGAAGGAACAGCATGTATATACATTTGTCATGCATGGCATGGCTATATATACCACATAACAAACCAGCAGTGTTGAAAAAGAACAGATCCCTGGTATGCCAGTATGGATATATTGGATGGATATATTGGATATGGATATATTGGGGGGTCAGTCGTAATCACGATTACGTTTTATCTAGTGTGAATCGGTAAATTGTTCCTTCTACCCCAAAAAGTCAAAAGCTGACCCAAAATTCCCAAAGCTGCCCCTAAATTTACAATTATGCCCCTAAATTTAAAACCTGCCCCCAAATTTTCAAAAGCGCCCCCAATTTTGATGTGTTGGTGCCAACCCTGCCCCAACGAGATGTCGTCGAAACTTGCCACGTTTTGCATACTGCCCCCCACTAGGCGGGGTGTGGTGATCATAGTCAGGAGTAGGGGGCCCACTCCGCCTCTTTAACATGGACACACAAACAAATGTGACAAAAAGAGAAAAAGTATGACAAAAATTAGCAGCGTCCGCAGCTCGGCTGTGTTCATTTGGCAACATTTCCTACCTGGTTTACATAGCCTTGGGCGGGGACCAGCCTCCACTTCTCTGCCATTTTGTTTTGCAAAAAAAAAATATATTTTGCTTGGTGAGTAAAAGTTTTAATAGCAAAAGATTCACCACGGCGAGAAGAGCCTAAATCTGCAAATAAATATTGCATAATACGTGGTTGGGTTTCTCTCAAAACTAAATCAAAGTTTCACGGCCCCCACTTTCTGTGACGTTCCTACATCCCTGAAATGAATACCTATGCAAGAAACAAAAAAAGAAATTGTCAGGCGCAGATATAGGGTGGGTGGTGTTGGGTGCGCCTGACCAAAATCCTGGATTCACTCCCGATTGTTAAGTAAAGTTTGCATAAGGTGATGGAGTGCTTAAAATTTATAAAGAAATTATTACATTACCGGAGCAAAACATATCAAATATATACCAGATATTGATATTGAGATATTGACCAGATATTGACCAACCCCGGCTGTAACCAGAAATCACACTTTGTACAGCATTGCAGTTGCACCAGTAAAACCATCAACACTGTCATTGTGGCGAGTACTGGTGCATTCCTTGTATCAAACAAAAATGCAACGACATGATGTACTTTCACAATTTAATAATAATAATGCAAATTGACTTACCATTGTATATCAAGCAGCCATAAACCGAAACACGCTGGAACGGTTGAACGCAGTTTACAAATATTTTCGAACCGTGTTTTGCGCCAAGTTTATTTCAGTCAGCTGATAATTGCATATTCATAGCATGATGTGACAGACACAGTGGTTCAATATGTTTTAATATGGCTTGACACACAGTTTCCATGACAATTATAAAAAAATACTATTTGCAAATTACTAGCTACAGAAAAAGTAGGTAATATTGTAAAAAAATGAATAAACCAATATTCAAAATGAAACATAAGGTTTTATCAGCTGATTCAGGTTTTGACATTGCGGAGTGTTCACGTTGTTGTGTGAAGTAAATGGGTATTTCGTTTCCAAATGTGCGGAATCGTCAAATGTATGAGACATCCAAATGGGACTCCGCGAGTACTTTCGTGGAACTCTGGCAATTACATAAATGCGTCAAAGTGTATCCTTCCGTTGGGTGAATCTACCCCATCTCGTCGGAGATCACTCACACTGATTTTTTGCCAGAACTACTCTGTTGATATGACTTGGAATTATCTGATGAGACGAAAACACATCAAGCCATGTGTAGTGGCTTAAACAAGATAGGCATGTATAATCCTGAGATACAAAAAACAAAATGATCTTAACCCTGCTTTTCAGTGTGCCCCTCCCAGGCGCTCTCAACTGTTATCTCAACCGTACACTTACCACTGTAGGTACTTCTTCTAGCCATTGTGTCAGTGGCGTTGTTATCTTCGCTTGTTCCCCTGGATGTTGGGACATCAAGTGCCTTCACGGCAAGTTAAATATACCACTGACAAAACCAGACTATCATGAACAACACCCACACTCCAAACCAAATTCGGGCTAACACTATCAGCCGGAATTGTTGCAGCAGTTGGCCGCCAGGGCCGCTAGTGAGCCAGGGTGTGATGACGTCGCAAGCAAATGGTACCGCTAAATATTTATTTATTTACTTTTTTCTAAATAAATGAATATTTAGAGTTAAATATTGAACTGGTACCATTTGCTTGCGACGTCATCACACCCTGGCTCACTAGCGGTCCCTGGCGGCCAACTGCTACAACAACTCCAGCTGATAGTGCTAGCCCAAATTCGCCGCACACACGAGTGCGCAGTGAATCGCTGCAATGGCTGAATAGAGATGAAACTGAAACCTCCAATATTCAGAGTCGTTTTCATACTAAGAGGCAAGGTTTAATAACATTCTGATATTGATATGAGAATATCCTATCCACTTTAGTTGTATTTCATTTATGTCATAAAATACTATCTTACCACGAATTATATACAGAAAATACCGGCAAATAAAAAATGAGAAATAATTATTATTTCACAGGCCTTGCGCAAATAGCAAAATCATGTGTTAAACAGACTAACGTGTGGCAGCCATGCTTTGTCTGTGCTATTGTTTTCACATTACCAGTTTATGCATATTTTGTGTTGATGTATATTTTTGTAAGCCGTGAACCATTGTTTTATCCGGTATGTATCTGAATATGAATGCCAATTACCTGTTTCCCCATGTACCTACTGTTTTATGTCTCGTGACGTCGGGCTAGGAATAGCCACAATGTGTGTGGATGGTCCGAAGTCGTTAAATACAATAAATACAATACAAACCTGTTACAAATTATTTTTAAATAAATCGTTCGTTTACCTACGCAAATGATCGGCCCCAAAAATGTGTCCAAAAGTGTCCCCGTGGGACTCTCAAATTGGTGACGTTTTGGGACACGTGCGTCACTAATAATATGGTAGCACCAAGCTGGTATGGTAGCACCAATATCCCTTTACTTAATAGTAGCACCATGGCACTTCATGTGACATCACTTGTGCCCGAACATGAAGTTTTTCATTTATTTTCCTTTTTCACTGCATACTCCCAAACTGACCGAGTGATCGCACTCGCAGGCAAGTACGGCGGATATCCTTCCAACCTGGACTAAATGAAGGAAAATATTTCGATCGAAAAGTGATTTTTTCCCCTGGAGTGTTGCTGATCAGGCTTATTTGTCACTCACCTGGGTAGTCAAGTTGGCACTTTTTTAGACCTCTGCCTCAGACTAAATCTTGTGTCCGATCTCTATAAATACATGAAAATGAAATATATACTATTTTCAATGCATGATATGACATGAAAATTATTAAAATTATTGCAGAATATTATAAAGATAATGATTATTAAAGGCTGTTTGAAGCAATAGGCAATTCTGCATTCTTCATACACTGAAGAATAAAAACACGTGTGTACTTACGCATGCATTTGTAAATTAAGTTACGTCATGACATATATTGTTTAAAAACAACACTCAAAGTGGAGTATAGCACCTATGCAGCTGGTGAATTGCACAATGGAATACAATGTACTTCAACATAACAATATTACACAAGTGTTGATTGACATTACGCATGAATGTGCGAGCGACATCTTTCACAGAAGCTCGCGCAGCTTGACTGGTCCTTGTAGTACAGCTCACGATGTCAGCTAAAGATGTTCACAAAGCTCTACCGAACACGGCACCCGCCGCCCACCCACGTCCCGCCGCGGAACACGGAACACGGAACACGGAACACGGAACACCCCCTCCCCAGTGGCCGTCACACGGCGCTCTGCGTGCCAGGCGCCACACAGCCGCCTGGCACGCGCTGCACGCTCGGCTCTCCGCTCCGCTCTACTAACCGCTCCCCGAGTCCCGACAGACAGACTCAGTCTCACCGAATCAACGCCCACTTCGATCGCCACGCAGTCCGGCGGACGCGAACACGGGCAGAGTGAGAGAAGTATAGACAGGCAGAAAGGGAATTGGGCGGAAAGTCAGAAGGACAGAAATAAAGCTAGACGGACTTGAGGCAGACGAACACACATATAAAACAGGCAAAACAGTAGACGGTCAGAAATAGAGAAAGGGAGACGGTCAGACACGTAGACAGGAGACATGCAGGCAGACAAATGGACAGACAGTCAGACAGTCATACAGTCAGACAGTCAGACAGTCAGACAGTCAGACAGTCAGACAGTCAAACAGTCAAACAGTCAGACAGTCACAATCAGTCAGACAGTCAGACAGTCAGACAGTCAGACAGTCAGACAGTCAGACAGTCAGACAGTCAGACAGTCAGACAGTCAGACAGTCAGACAGTCAGACAGTCAGACAGTCAGACAGTCAGACAGTCAGACAGTCAGACAGTCAGACAGTCAGACAGTCAGACAGTCAGACAGTTAGACAGTCAGACAGTCAGACAGACGGCTGGTTCACCTCTGGCACACATTTCTGACACAGGTTCAGACTCCACATGAGCGCGGTCAGTCGGTTTCCATTTGGTGATATTTCACCGACGTGCCAACTGTCACCGCGTTGTCACCACGTTGTCACCGTGCTGACTTTGAGTCGATGGCGACAACCTGAAGCCATTACTGTAATGCCGGAAAGCTTTGTTGAAGACGCCCTCGGAAGAGATGAGATTGCTGTGTTGAAGCTCGGGGAAATAAATTGTCCCGCAATTGCCGCGTGCATTCTCCCAAATCCTAGTCGCTGGACATCCCCGGATCCAGTGAAATTCGTGGCAAATGACATCCGTGGTGACGTCACCGTCTGGGATGATAACGTCACCACCGTGAAAGCCCGCCTGCTTAAATGTTACGGTGAATAGGGAAAAATAGGGAAAAATAGGGGAAAATAGGGAAATCGGCAAACATTACGGTTAGCAGGGGTGAGGCGATTTTCGGATCGTAATGCTGAACAAATAAAATGCTTTAAAGAATACCGGTGGCATAGTACTAGCATTCAGCCCACTACTATTTACTACAATACTATCATGCAGGTCACCGTGCCACCAAGTCATTATTAAACAGCATGCCTTTGGATTCCAGCGAACAAATATCACGGGTATCACGTTTTTTTCACGTCAGTTTCACAGAACGGAACGAGACATCGTTAACACTGGTGGCCAAATTTGGCCACATTTTGATCATGTGTCGCTCGCGTCCTTCGCGGAATTTGGATAATTATGTGTGTTTTTTCTCGACCAGAGAGGGTCCCGAATAGAATCGGAACCAACATGTAGGAGGTCCGAGGTTATGTGCTGACAAATCCCAGAATGATGTTGTATGAAGAATAGAGGTGTACACGGTTACAAAAAATTGCAACCGCAACCGCCCGTAACCGTGGGGATCGAATTTGTAACCGCCCGTAACCGTAGGGCTCAAATCCGCAACCGCCCGTAACCGTAAGGCTCAAATCCGTAACCGCCCGTAACCACAGTAAACGAATTATGTAGCTGCCTGTAACTGCATGTACATTGTACATACCAATAATGTTTTTTATTTTCAAAACTTAACAAACGTACCTGTTGAGTATTCAATAACCGTGTCATTTTTAGCATAGCAAGTCATAACTGGAGAAGGAAAAACAATGGTGAAATAGGTAAAATGCATGGAGACTGGAGAGCTTCTGGAACGCAAAAACTCAAATAGGTACTCACAAAAATGTGATATTAATCTTGGTAAGATAACTTTCGTGTAGCTTTCATGCCGTTGCCCGCGTAGTTTCTGTGTTGATGCCTGTTTTATTGAACGGAAATTATATTAAATGTAATGTGTGGCAAAATTATATTTTCTGCGAGGTGTACGCAATGTTGTCTTTATTGTTTATATTTTAACGTCAAATTCATCCGCAAAATAAAATCACCACAACCGTAACCGCCCGTAACCGTAACCTCGTGTAACTGTAACCGCCTGTAACCGCGGTTAACCGCGGTCAACCGCGGTCAACCGCGGTTTAACCGCCCGACTGTACACCTCTAATGAGGAAGTCTGCTTCACCCGTTCTAAGAAGCACGTGGTTAGCTGACAGCTAAGTTGCCACATTTTAATATATGTAGTCTGTGTGTTTGGCAGATTCCGAGGACTGGAGAATGGACTAGTTGCAGGTTACCTACCGACTGTTTTTATGTATTTGATAAAAAGCAAATGAATAACAAATATTTTCTTAAGTATCACTTTACTATACATCTCTCCAAATTGTCAGTATTGAAAACAAATTAACGATATTTACGTAATTTATCATTCTGCTCTCGTATTGGTCGTGACGTCAGATGACAATAGTTCAGGCGATCAAAGTTACCTGAGGTAGTCTTGAGCAACTCGGTTGACACATTTCTTTTTAATATGGAGGATCAACAGAAATATAAACAGCATACTTATCGCACGGAAATCAAAGCACGTGAAACGGAGAATTTAACCAGATGTCATTTCACTTGTAATCACGCGGCTTTACAGAAACAAACAACAAACTAAAATTGTGGAATTCTACCTTGTGACAAACTCAATCATCTTACCGGAAGTTCAAAGGCATTTTAACGGATCACTACAGCCAAACGGATCCTAGGGATGAACTAGATCTCTATCCATACAAGCTCTGAACCCGACAGCAGCTATTTCAGAACAACATTGAGGGCACGGTCGCATTTTGCAAGTGGTTTCTGGGGCAGTGTTTCAATGAGGGCAGCATCCGGATCTGAGCCATCTTGACTACTTCCTGTACCTAAAAGAGTTGTCCTCGCCAGTGCAGCCTCCGTTACCTACGTGACCGTGCAAAGGGGGGGGGGGGGAGGGTACGACCCCCTGGCGTTTCGCCCCAAATTGAGCTAGAGCTTCGATTAAAAAACGAGCATGTTGCTTGCACGACAGGAAGCCGTTGAAACCAGATTTTAAGGTCCTGGTTTATTAGGTGACCTCTGAGGTCATGTCAATGACCAGGAAGTCATCCAAATAGTAAATGCGTAGACATTGAATTTAATCGAGCCAGAATCGTGAATGAGCATACAATTATGCAAAATGGATGCCAAATTTGAAATCAGCGTCACAAAATGTCCTATATACTACCAAGGGTAGATCCAGGGAGGCGGGGGCAACGGGGCCATGCCCCCCCCCCCCCCCCCCAAGACCGTTCAAGGGAGGTGGCGAAACTATGTTTCGTCCCCCCCCCAAGACGTGAAGTATCCTATATTTGCGTTTTGAGAATGGTACTGGGCAAATTTGGCAAATTTTTTGCAATTTTGGCAAAATTTGGCGGCGCTGCGCGCCGCTGTTTTTCCGCTCTTCTCGAGAGAAAAAAAAACTCAGGGGGAGGGGGATCAAAATGGCAAATGACCCCCACCAGGGCGAGGGGTAATTTATAACTTTTAATAATTATCACGTTTACAGGTGTCCTTATTTCATTATTTCTATCCAGCACCATTTCGGTCAAGCAAGTCTACAATAGAACAATCGGTCCAAATCCATCCTTTTTCGTGTAGGTCCTTGCCGTTCTTCCGGTTACAACGGTGGAGGCGGAGAGGGTAAGGTGGAGAAGACTATCCTCTCTCCGAGCGACAATGACCGAGCTCCGGATGGAGGCGCTGATCATGTGCGAAGCCCATCGCGAGACCTATAGGTCTGACATATACGGATGGCATTATAATGCCATCCGTCAGCGAAGTCGTTGACTTGACTTCTTTACGCGATCGGGAAGTCGCCAGCTAGATTATTTCAGGCTGCCGCTGCCTGGCTGGCTGCCACAGGATTTTTGCCATAGACTGTATGGCAGTTATATGATAAATGCAGCCTGCACCGTAGTAGGTATCGGTTACTTCGTCTGCGTGTGTCGTATCTATGCACCCGCCGAGATGCGCAAATGGCCTCGAGGTCCGGGAGCAGGGACATATTTTTTATCTCTCAAGAACCTGGCAACGGATGTTGATCATTCTATCTGTATGCGGTGCTCCAGGGAGGCGGGGGCTAAAGTTTCTAAAATGAGTAGCTAAAGTTTCTTGAAATGCATATTGAATTTGACGCCATGATCGGGTCATCTGTATTATTGTTTTGAATGGCGGAAGTGCGACTGGTTCGATAATGTTTGACGTCCTCGCCTTTAGCTCTTTTTTTATCGAACCGCAACAGATAACAACGACAAACATATTTTGTGCAGCGAAATGCGGTTTCATTTGTCCGGTCGGACCCTCCCCCGGTTTACTATCCGAGATTCGGGGCTGGAAATTCTGAAGAAAACTACCATTTATTTGATTTGATGAAAAGTTCTGTTCTAAATTTATATGTTAGCTTCTTTCCACCAACATGTTTTCCTTGACCGCAAACAACTATTCAAATATAAAATACTCTTGTTTTTTGCCAATGGTCGTCGAACATTGTAGCAAAAAGCAGTTGGCCCCGAAGACGGGAAATTCTGAGGAAAACTACCATATGTATCTATCGATGGATCCGTCCTTGCTCTTAAAGGAAAAAGTTCACCTTAAACATTAGTTTTCAACTGAGATAGCAGTTTTGTAGCCTGTGTTAGGAAACCCCTATGTGCTAGAGTTTTTTGACTGAAAAGACTCTCCAGCCGAATATATATATATATATTTTTGGCGAAGGAATGCGGTGTGGCGAAATAATGTGGTGCTGGATCAGTACCCGGGCTGGACCCGGGCAGAGGCTATACCATCATCCAATCAGCTTGCAGCTGGTGCTAGCAAGCGAACCGCCGGCCGCCGGCTGGCACATCTCTAATGCGAGCCTATCCTTACGCGACTACTTTCGAATCTGATTGGCTGAACCATTATTTTTATTCGCGTGACGTCAGGACTCTGACTCAGAGAGTATGCATATAGTTTTGATAAACAATAATAATTTACGGCCTTCTGTCCTGAATCGGCGCGATATAAGGCCATTTTTGACCATATACAAAAATCGTTAATTGTGCTCAGCGTTGTGAGGAAGATCATTATGAGTACTATCGCCACCATTGGCCATTGAATTTTGATATCCTCACATATTTCTCTAAAAGTTGAAAAATTACCAAATGCAAATTATTCCGATATATTTCGAGCACAGCTCTTCGTCTGTCGTTAACCCTAAACCTAGTCGCACAATGCAGAAATCGTCTCAATTGCCTTATATATGCCCAAAAATAAAATAATACATTCCGTTACTATTTCATATCCCACCCCTCAGTTCCAATATCCATCTCACGAATCACATCCAGTCACATCACAACATGCAATTCATACAACATACATTCCAAAACATCTTACAAGTACTGCGTAGCTATCCACAATACCTAGTGTGGAAGAAGTTGCCATGATGTAGTATTGTCAATTAAGTTTAGGCCTCGCGTCTCGAATGCAAATAGATTCAGCGATCCTCCTATCCGCTTCGTCTCTGCGGCCACGCAGGATTCTGGCAGTCAAGGCAGTGTCATTCGGACTCAGTTCCGGATGTTTTTGAGTGACATGGTCACCGAGTGGTGTATCCGCCTCCCCATTGATTCCACCCCTCCGATGTTCGTTATATCTCAGCCTCACTGGCCTGCTAGTCTCCCCTAAATAATTATCCCCACAGTGACTACATGTCAATTCATAGACCACATTTTTAGTCCCACACTTCTTCTTCAGCCCCGCGTGGCACGAATGGCAGCGCCTACGTCCAGAGGGACATGGTAGTGGATTCAGACGTGACTTGACGAGTCGCTTCTTCAACGTGTTGCTGTTGGTCCAGGCTATTTCAACTGGGAGACCCGAGCTTCTTGCCACGCTCTTCACCTGTGCCGCCACCCTGTCGCTGATAAAGGGTAGCCTGATGTAGGCGTTCTCCTTTCTCTGTTGTCTCCTATGTTCTTGCTCCTCTCTTCCTCTGTCTCTAACTGTTTCCTTCTTCCTCCGTTATCTCCTGATGTGATCCTTGACCATTTTCTCTGGATAACCATTCTTAGTAAAGATATTTCTCATCTTCTCGAGCCCTGTGTCTCGCTGCTGTGTCCGAGCCTATTCGGATCGATCGGGTTATCTGTGACGTCAGTACGGCTCTTTTTGTTGCCATTGCATGTGCCAAGTCATACGGCAGGATGATTGGTGCCGCCATAGGTTTGACATGCAGTTCAGTGCTGTAGGAGCCGTCCTCCCCCACACAGATCCATGTGCCCAGATACGGAATCGCTCCACTTGTGTCCGACCGCTCGATTGTGAATAAGATGGACGCATGTCTCGAGTTTAGGAAGTTCAGGTATTCCGACAGAGACTCACTGCCATTGACCCACAGGCCCACACGTCATCAATGTATCTTACATACATCTCAGGTTGTGGCCTGTCCACCAGCAAAGCCTTGGCTTCCAACTTGCCCATGAACACTATTGCTAGAGATGGAGCAATGCGGGAACCCATAGCAATGTCATCTGATTGCTTGTAGAATGTATCATTGAATCGGAAGTAGTTGTTTTGTAAACAATGTGTAAGTAGGGCATCAGCATCTTATGTAGCTAGTCCGAACAGATTCAGCTCATCCTTGAGCTCGTGAATCAGCTCCATAACCTCTTGTATCGCCTCGTCAGTGGGCACATTGCCATACAAATTATTGACATCAATGCTGAAAGCAATGCTGCCAGCAGGAAATCCCATAGGGTATTTCTCTCTCAGTTTATCCAGAAAGTCTCCTGTGTCCTTCAAATGAGCAGGCACGTACTTCAGCAACTGCGATGTTATTTGTTCTAGCAGCCACCCCAGTCTGTCTATAGGATCATCTATCCCGGAAACTATCGGTCTGAACGGCTCGCCCTCCTTATGGGTTTTGGGCAAGCCGTACAGTTCTACGCAGCGGGAGTGATGTGGACGGATCGCCGCTACAGTATCTTTGCCAATCTTGTCCTTAATTATTTATAATATGATCCTCTTTGTTAGCGCTTCAGTTTTCGCAGTAGGATTATGTTCCACTTGTTCATGAGTTCATGATTTCCTCGCCCTTGGCCACATAATCTTCCCTATTCATGACGACTAGACCTTTGCATTTAGCTGAGGGTTTCACCACTAGTATCATCCCGCCTTAGCTCATCTAGCTCAGCTCTCGCCTCTGCAGACGTATTGGGTACCGGTCTGGGTGCGTTACGGTAAATGGCCAAAATTCTATGCTTAAGGGTTCCCATTGAGTGTCCAGTGTCTCGATCAACTGGGGTCGCTTGTTTGGTCGGTACGTTTGTGAAACATGGCTTCATCAGTGGCTGTTGTTGTTCATGCATTTGATGTCCCAGATCTGTGTCTCGGTCGTGCCTTCGCTGTGACTGCCTTCCCTCTTCTGTCAGTTGCAGCATTTGAGCTGTGTGTTGTTGTTCATTTTCATCTGCCTCTGGCTGTTCATGGGGTCGCGGATGTTGGTCTTGCATCTGCTGTATTGGTTCCCATCTCGTGTGGCTCGTTTGCTCTATGTGTAGCTTCCACCTCAATGCATGGCACGCTCGCTCAACACCTATTTCTGCATCACGTATGACGTTGTTGTTTACCTGTTGGGTCAAGGCAAACGTTGGCCCCTTGGCCAGCAGGTCTATTTTGTCGGTAACTTGGTAGCGAGCGTTGGCGATATATTTTACAGTTTTTGTCAGTGAAGCGACAAATATTGGGCTTTGGTGAAGTTTGTGCCATTGTCTGAGGATCAGAACCCGGTCGAACCGAGCAAGAGAATGGACCTCGTTCGCTGCACTTGGTTGTGCGTCTCATGCTTTGTGAAACAAAAATACGTGCAAGTTTCAGTAGAAAAATGTGCCTTGGGCGTTTTTTTAAGCCTGAGGAAATTGGCCCCAAGTATGTTTTAAAGGTAGTTTTGCGATAGGTTAGATTGGTCTGAACATTGCTTGTGCGCTTTTTAAGCCACCCTTTCCTAGACTTTGTATCCGCCCTACATCGCCTCCTTTCGCTCCATCACCAGGGGCTCCGCCACAGGGGGGCGTGTCCCCAAATTTGTTAGGTCTTTTAACATTACGCCTATGGGCGTTGCATGGAAAGGATCGACTTCCGAATGCCTCTGCCCCCCCCCCCATTTTCGGAACGTGGCGGAGCTCTTGTCCATCACTGCCATAGGCGTACACAAGGGGGGACGGGGCAATTCCCCCTGAATGTCCGTTCGTGCCCCCTTTGGTCGACAAAACATAATTATTTTTGTTTAAAGGAAAAAATGTTGAAAATATTCCCCTATAAAGATATAGTGGGCTAAATCCGGTGAGTTTTTTTGTGGAGGTACCTTATGCCCCCTTGAGCAAAAATTACCCCCCTGGAGTGAATCCTGGGTACGCCACTGCATGGGCGTGATCACGGTGGAGCAGGGGTATAGCAACACCTGAAGTCTTACAAATTTAAAGGGCCAAATGGATATATTTTGTAATTTCTTTCAAGTCAACTGCCAAATGATCCATGTTTAATTTCTAGAAAATTGGAAGCTACCTCTTCTCGCCATTCCCCTCCCGCATCCGGGGTTTGAGGGGAAGATATCCATTCAATCCTCCCAGGCCATCACGACATTTTGACGTCCCACAACCAAATTAATTATCACGCAACAAACTATATGCTTCATTGATTTCACTCACAATACAACACATAGGTATGCTTGCAAGCAAAAATATCAACGAGCGGTTTTCTGGATCGTACAGACTTAAGGGTATAGTTAATTAGCAGCCGCGTTTCTTTGGGGCGATCGGTTTTTATGTATATGCACTGAAGGTTTTTCATATGCACTGTGGGTTTTTCGCTGCCGGTAGCGCGCGACAGGCCGGCCCATTGACTTGCGTTATAACGAGTGGTAGCAAGCCGGTAGCGAAATTGACTGTCGCATGAGAACCTGTGAAATTTGCCGGGAACTTGGGAAATCAGCATTGGGATTTCGGGAGCAGAAATTTACTGTGATCCTGGGATCCTGGGAAATATTACGCCAAAAAAGCAGTGAATGGTAACTCAGTTTGAAATTGGCAGCACCAATGCCCACCACACACAACTTCCACCGTCAACATCAACATTCCATTGCTTTTGAATTTGACGGCGGGATTAAATTGTGGCTTTCCGAAGTGGATTGAATTTATGCTGGTGGTCGGATTGAATTTCTTTCGTTTAGAATATGGTTCAACTATCAAGAGATAAAGTGAGATGTGGGTACGAGGGAGTAAATATGTATAAAAGACAATTTTGGCGCACCCAATGTTTGAGAAGTTCAGAAAGCCAAGGCAAGGATGCTGATGAGGTGAGTGATAGCACATAGTCAGGATTTTAGCAGGAAGTAAATTCCCCAGGGGCAAGGGCGCCGCCACCTTCCGAAAGTTGGGGGGGGGGGGAAAGAGGCATTCTGAAGTTGATTCTTTCTATGCAGCGCCCATAGGGGGGGGGGGACCCCCCCCCCCCGGTGGCGCCGCCACTGGGTGTAGGTATATATTTCGACTGCTGATATGATCTGAAAGTTTTCCAGGAAATGCATTTTGAGCAATTTCTCACACGTTTTAACGGCAACGGTCAACCGAACTAGTGACAACTGAGCCAGTGACAACTGAACCAGTGACAGCTGAACCAGTGACAACTGAACCAGTAAAACTGAACCAGGGACTGAACAGTGACAAGTGACAACTGAGGTCAAATTTTGAAGTTGACCTAACCCGGTCACCATTAATATATTACGAAGCGTCTTGACAAGACAAATACGATTATGTTACAATTATTGCGGTATGTTTAACTGATAAGAAGTTATTCACCAAAACCTTTTTGGAAGAAAATGCCATCGTGACATTTGGTGACCTCTGGAGCCTAAACTATTGACCTGAGCTAAAACTTAGGACCACTAATGGGGATTGGATTTGTCATGATCTTTCTATTGCTTTTTCTGTTTGTTCCTAGCTATCATAGTTCCCAAGATATTTGGGAGTTTCAGGAGAAAAGTCCTATACTTGTTAAATTTGACCTTTGGTGACCTCTGGTGGCCTTACATATTGACCAAGACAAATAACGACCGAGATAATTTCGACATGATTTTTGAAGAGCATTGGAACGGTGTTTTTGGATTCCGCATACTCCATAGGAGCTGATGTAGAAGCGTGCGACATAAATTGCCCTAGATTCGACGTGAGCGACAGATTTATTATATTTATAGACCTCTGCCCTTGGCTAGCAGCAACTGAAGCGGTTCGCCTAGCGTTTTGTTAGACATGTTTCTCAAGCGGTCCCGATCTGGAGTGTAGGTTTGTTCACGTTGTTCTATATTTTTGGACTTATGTTCTGCCACGAGACCTCTGAACTTCCTGGTAAGTCGCTGCCGACAAGACATGACCGTTTCTTGATATATGTTCCCCGCTTGTCCTTCAGACCAACTGGTTATCGGATGCGGATATTCGCTGCGCTTGTGCAAAAGACGGCGATATTCCCGGTGCAGATACGCTATGGTCCGGTGGGTCTCAGAGATGGCTTCGTTGAGTAGTTGTCCACAGAATGTTTGTTGCCTCTTTTTCAAAGAGTCACTGTTTCTGAAAATCTTACTTACATAACTGATACTATTGGCTATAAACTTCGGCATGATATCTTCTTTCCGACACGCGATCAGTAAATTGAGACGTTCTTGCATCGTAGCCTCTTTTTCCGCATTTGTAATCGTCTTTATCAACGCTATACAAATAGGTTATCGCTAATACGGCAATCGTGAATTGTGCTCAGCGTTGTGAGCGTTTTTTGTAGTCACTGTCACTGTAGTCACTGTGGAGATAATTATTTAGGGGAGACTAGCAGGCCAGTGAGGCTGAGGTACAACGAACATCGGAGGAGTGGAATCAATGGGGAGGCGGATACACCACTCGGGGACCATGTCACTCAAAAACATCTGGAACTGAGTCCTAATGACACCACCTTGACTGCCAGCATCCTGCGTGTCTGCAGAGACGAAGCGGATAGGAGGATCGCTGAATCTATTTGCATTCGAGACGCGAGGCCTAAACGTAATTGACAATACTACATTATGGCAACTTCTTCCACACTAGGTATTGTGGATAGCTACGCGGTACTTGTAAAATGTTTTGGAATGTATGTTGTATGAATTGCATGTTGTGATGTGATTGGATGTGATTCGTGAGATGGATATTGGAACTGAAAGGTGGGATATGAAATAGTAACGGAATGTATTATTTGAATTTTTGGGCATAGATAAGGCAATTGAGACGATTTCTGCATTGTGTGACTAGGTTTAGGGTTAACGACAGACGAAGAACCCAACTTTCTCTTCAACGTGACCTAGACGAAATTCATGCATATGGTCGAGAATGGGCCATCACTTTCAACACCACAAAAACAATACAACAAACTTTCTCTCACACACAAGAACACCAAGCACCCACACTTGCATTCGGAGGCAATGCAATACCAAAGCACAACAATCACAAACATCTCGGCTTAACTTTTCTACAGACCTGCGATTTCATCACCACGTAAACGAGATCTGTCTAAAAGTAAACAAAACGCTCGGTCCACTCTATCCTGTAGCACAGTACCTGCCACGCCCCATTCTTGACAAAATCTACAAAATCTGCGTGAGACCACACTTTGACTACGCAGACACTATCTACGACGGACACATCACGATACACGACGCTACTAGACTCGAATCGTTATAAAACAGAGCAGCCAGACTCACAACAGGAGCGCTTTTCCGGACATCGACTGACAAATTACGAACAGAACTAGGATGGGACAAACTGACAACCAGACGACGCATCCACGGAATGACATTGTTTCACAAACTGAGCCACCCCATACATCACGTTCCCGGTTACATCACAGACATCATACCGCGAACACAAGTACAGGACACAAATAGAGCGCTTAAGAATGCAAACACGCACAGCCACGAGCAGACCCACACAACTTCATACCAGCGATCTTTTTTCATCCAAACAAACAAGCAGTTCAATCAGCTACCGGAAACAACACGAGGTCTCACACACACTGCTTCCAAAAATCATATAATTGCGCAGCTGGGATTACCAAGTCCTCCGCATTTCTATACAGATGGGTCAACAATGGGTAATATTCACCACACCATTGAGAAGCGAAATGTCCCATTTTAATTCTCATTTATTTCAACTCCAAAAATCGGACACACCAGCATGTTCCTGCGGTCACCAAATGGAAAATGTTAAACACTTTATACTTGCATGCCCCAAATACATCCTCGAAAGAAACGCACTGTTCGAAAATTTGTCAAACACACTGCATTGTGATTTCAAAAATATCCCGACCTACATCCAACTCAAAATCTTCATGCATGGACGGAATCTCGGCGGCGGCGATGGTTGCGCGGTGGTCGCGCGGGATATTTTTGAAATCACAATGCATTATGAGTACTATCAGATAGTGCAGATAGTACTCATAATGATTTTTCTCACAACGCTGAGCACAATTCACGATTGCCGTATTATCGATGACCATACACAAGCGTTGATAAAGACGATTACAAATGAGGAAAAAGAAGTTACGATGCAAGAACGTCTCAATTTACTGATCGCGTGTCGGAAAGAAGATATCATGCCGAAGTTTATAGCCAATAGTAACAGTTCTGTAAGTAAGATTTCCAGAAACAGTGACTCTTTGAACAAGAGGCAACAAACATTCTGTGGACAACTACTCAACGAAGCCATCTGAGACCCACCGGACCATAGCGTATCTGCACCGGGAATATCGCCGTCTTTTGCACAAGCGCAGCGAATATCCGCATCCGCTAACCAGTTGGTCTGAAGGACAAGCGTTGAACATATATCAATAAACGGTCATGTCTTGTCGCCAACGACTTACCAGGAAGTTCAGAGGTCTCGTGGCAGAACATAAGTCCAAAAATATAGAACAACGTGAACAGACCTACACCCCAGATCGGATTCGCTTGAGAAACATGTCTAACAAAACGCTAGGCGAACCGCTTCAGGCGCTGCTAGCCAAGGGGCCAACGTTTGTCTTGACCCAACAGGTAAACAACAACGTCATACGTGATGCAGAAATAGGTGTTGAGCGAGCGTGCCATGCATTGAGGTGGAAGCTACACATAGAGCGAACGAGCCACACGAGATGGGAACCAATACAGCAGATGCAAGACCAACATCCGCGACCCCATGAACAGCCAGAGGCAGATGAAAATGAACAACACACAGCTCAAATGCTGCAACTGACAGAAGAGGGAAGGCAGTCACAGCGAAGGCGCGACCGAGACACAGATCTGGGACATCAAGTGCAAGAACAACAACAGCCACTGATCAAGCCACGTTTCACAAACGTACCGACCAAGCAAGCGACCCCAGTTGATCGGGACACTGAACACTCAATGGGAACCCTTAAGCATAGAATGTTGGCCATTTACCGTAACGCACCCAGACCGGTACCCAATACGTCTGCAGAGGCGAGAGCTGAGCTAGATGAGCTAAGGCGGGATGACACTAGTGGTGAAACCCTCAGATAAATGCGAAGGTCTAGTCGTCATGAATAGGGAAGATTATGTGGCCAAGGGCGAGGAAATCATGAACTCATGAACAAGTGGAGCATAATCCTACTGCGAAAACTGAAGCGCTAACAAAGAGGATCATATCATAAATAATTAAGGACAAGATTGGCAAAGATACTGTAGCGGCGATCCGTCCACATCACTCCCGCTGCGTAGAACTGTACGGCTTGCCCAAAACCCATAAGGAGGGCGAGCCGTTCAGACCGATAGTTTCCGGGATAGATGATCCTATAGACAGACTGGGGTGGCTGCTAGAACAAATAACATCGCAGTTGCTGAAGTACGTGCCTGCTCATTTGAAGGACACAGGAGACTTTCTGGATAAACTGAGAGAGAAATACCCGATGGGATTTCCTGCTGGCAGCATTGCTTTCAGCATTGATGTCAATAATTTGTATGGCAATTTGCCCACTGACGAGGCGATGCAAGCGGTTGTGGAGCTGATTCACGAACACAAGGATGAGATGAATCTGTTCGGACTAGCTCCAGAAGATGCTGATGCCCTACTTACACATTGTTTACAAAACAACTACTTCCGATTCAAATAGACATTCTACAAGCAATCAGATGACATTGCTATGGGTTCCCGCATTGCTCCATCTCTAGCAATAGTGTTCATGGGCAAGTTGGAAGCCAAGGCTTTGCTGGTGGACAGGCCACAACCTGAGATGTATGTAAGATACATTGATGGCGTGAGGGGCCTGTGGGTCAATGGCAGCGAGTCTCTGTCGGAATACCTGAACTTCCTAAACTCGAGACATGCGTCCATCTTATTCACAATCGAGCGGTCGGACACAAGTGGAGCGATTCCGTATCTGGACACATGGATCTGTGTGGGGGAGGACGGCTCCTACAGCACTGAACTGCATGTCAAACCTATGGCGGCAACAATCATCCTGCCGTATGACTCGGCACATGCTCTGTCGGAATACCTGTCTCTGTCGGAATACCTGAACTTCCTAAACTCGAGACATGCGTCCATCTTATTCACAATCGAGCGGTCGGACACAAGTGGAGCGATTCCGTATCTGGACACATGGATCTGTGTGGGGGAGGACGGCTCCTACAGCACTGAACTGCATGTCAAACCTATGGCGGCAACAATCATCCTGCCGTATGACTCGGCACATGCTCTGTCGGAATACCTGTCTCTGTCGGAATACCTGAACTTCCTAAACTCGAGACATGCGTCCATCTTATTCACAATCGAGCGGTCGGACACAAGTGGAGCGATTCCGTATCTGGACACATGGATCTGTGTGGGGGAGGACGGCTCCTACAGCACTGAACTGCATGTCAAACCTATGGCGGCAACAATCATCCTGCCGTATGACTCGGCACATGCTCTGTCGGAATACCTGTCTCTGTCGGAATACCTGAACTTCCTAAACTCGAGACATGCGTCCATCTTATTCACAATCGAGCGGTCGGACACAAGTGGAGCGATTCCGTATCTGGACACATGGATCTGTGTGGGGGAGGACGGCTCCTACAGCACTGAACTGCATGTCAAACCTATGGCGGCAACAATCATCCTGCCGTATGACTCGGCACATGCAATGGCAACACAAAGAGCCGTTCTGACGTCACAGATAACCCGATCGATCCGAATAGGCTCGGACACAGCAGCGAGACACAGGGCTCGAGAAGATGAGAAATCTCTTCACTAAGAATGGTTATCCAGAGAAAATGGTCAGGGAACACATCAGGAGAGAACGGAGGAAGTATGAAACAGTTAGAGACAGAGGAAGAGAGGAGCAAGAACATAGGAGACAACACACTCAAAACCTGTTTTGAGAACTTTCACAGAAAGGTATCCATGGAGATGTCTCCATGGGCTCCAGCGATCAATTTAGGCATTTTCCGCGCTTTGGAAACCATTTGGTCTCGCTTCGAGACTAAAACAACATTATATTTTACCGTCATTGGTCTCGCAGACCATCAAGCAATAAACGGATAAGAAAAGTCTGTCCCGACCGAGGATCGATCCCGCGGGATGTTTTTGCAGTCAGCCGTTGAGACAGTAAATGGTCTGGAATTAAATTCATTCCATGAAGATAGCGCCACCATAGCAATGGCAGGTGGCGCTGTAATTATGTATTTTTATATGCAGAATGATCACCAACAGGCACAGCCCACTAATAGGTGAAGTCATAAGGTAAAACTGTACGATATAGCCACACACACACGTCCATTCAATTCACCCCTCCCACACACACACGACATATTCGAATACATAAATATATGAGCACGTACGAGACCCCGCCATCGCCGCTCCGCGTTAAATCGCAACATCATTTCGCAGGACGGGTCTCATCGAATCCTACCTAAGTGGGATTGTCCCTCACATATTTTGTTTAACAGAGGCTCTGAAGCTGTAGGTCGCCATAAATGGGTCGGCTGTGTCCGGATACCTACAAGTGTGCTCGTTAAACGCCGGCACTGCAAGGCGAAACAAGCCACGTTTGAGGCTGTCCTTGTTGGCAAATCGAGCAGTCAGAATATGGAGCAGTTGCAGTACCTAGTCCGTTCCTGGTTCGACTCTGAGGTACCTACTTGCAAGGGAAAACAGCCGTGCAGGTAATCGTACCGAAGGAACCGCGTTTTATTTAAATACATACCCAATAACTATTATTGTTTAGATTGTTTTGATTTGTAAATACTACTCTCATTATTCATACCATCACATCATCACAATATTTCAGGGTTTGCTGTTTGTATAAGTGTTCGTGAACAGTTCATGAACAATTTTTGTTTGTTTATTTTATTGTTTACGAATTTCATTAACAAGGTCATCTGTTCACGACAAAATGGCTGTTCATGAACAGTTCATGAGCGTTCATGAACTGTTCATGAACAAATATACATTACTTAGTTTTTTAGTATTTGAGTTCACATTTCGCTGTCCCATCTTCAATTATTTGGAGCATGCTCACTATTTTGGTATGAAACGACTAAAATTAGTACTATTAATGTGGTTTCGGGCTCATAAAAATAGCAGCCAATCGTATTGCTTACGTTAGACCGGGTCAAATGCAAACGGGCCGATGCTTACGGGCCGGGTCAAATGCAAATTTGTCTAGTAAGTTGACGAGAAACCTCACGGGCGCTGGGCGCCCGCTCGGTAATTAAATAATTATTTGA
The DNA here is from genome assembly GCA_036785665.1 of Chirona hameri. Classification (NCBI taxonomy): domain Eukaryota; kingdom Metazoa; phylum Arthropoda; class Thecostraca; order Balanomorpha; family Balanidae; genus Chirona; species Chirona hameri. Next base: position 144,185 of record JAXIVJ010000778.1, on the reverse strand, counting down.
GACCAAATAAAAGTTTTCAAGGAGGCATGTATTGTGAAACTCAATCACCACGAGCGTCGAAACCAGGAGGACTAGGTAATGCACCCGTATTTTTCAGACTCAATCGATAGGCGTTTGATCGTAGCATGGAAATAATCGCCTTTAACCCTATTTGTAACAGGCTCCTGGCTACCCCTATTTGTACCAGGGGGGGTGGTGGATTCCGCCCCCTCCCCCGGAGATCTTGAGATCTACCAGTCCAGTTTTCAAAAATGAAACGGTGTTTGGTTCCCCTCAACACGATCTACATTTCTAAATAATAAAATAAATCTAAATTTTGGATAAGGGGACAACAGGGGGGCAAAAACTACAAATTTTAGTGTTTTTTTTTAATCCAACATAGCTTTCATGTGTATCGACCGATTTTAACACAACTAATAAGAATCAATCGAGATTGAATTGGAAATCGATATATGACGGTGACGTTTGAATTCAAAAATCATAGGCGTGTGCAGGTCACTCAATATGGGGGTGAAGTAAATGCGTAATAAAACCATTTTTATGTTTTTTATATAAATGAAATGGTATGTGATTGTGACATTAGACAACACAGTTATAAATCATATTTTTGCCATAGGCGGTACCAGGTTAGTGAAAAAGGGAGATCAAATTGGAAACAAATATTAACCGCAGACAAGTTGCTACCCATAACTATAAATATGTTACTGATCGTAGATAGTTCCTTTTTGCATGTTGTACTTCATCATAGGCGTATCCAGGATCCAAACTGGGGCGGCGCAAGACCTTATGATAAGTATATTATCCGCTATTATGATACTAACTAGTCAACAGTGACTATGTCACTTACAACTTCAATTAACATTGCTTACCCCCTTTTTACCCTACCTGGACTCGCCTATTATCTTATAATCGTTCGTAGAGTAGCCTGTGGTGCGTGTTTCATCCGAAAACTGCAGTATGTTATGTCATTGTACGCCCATGCCTCTTAGTTTCCTTGCAATAATATGACCCCCTTTTTCCATTCCTGAGTGCGCCTCTGCAAAAAATGACTTTGTTCCATTTTCTGGCCTCATATGTGCATATATCATTATAAGCTAAACGTCTATTGCGCCGTTATCGCTGGCATATCGTCATCACCATGCCAGTCACCCCCTTTTCATGTGCCTGAACACGCCCCTGAAACTCTATATGTAATAAATTATGCAAATAATGGAAGCAGAAGCCATCTTTTACATCTTGATAGCTATAAATGCCCGCTCTATTGGCTTCCCGCCAAGCATTGGCTACTTCCTGGACCCCCTCCCCCTTTCAAGCCCCTGAAACCGCCTCTGCCATGCAATTTTTATGATATTTCATTAACATCAACTAATTTGCACTTGTTGCAATCACCGTAAACCGATGTAACTCCTTCATACTTGAGGCAGTTAGGAAGAAACCGTGAAGATCGCATTTCCGTATTATCGCCCGAACCCACCCACAACTGTGCCCTGGAACCGCCTCTGTTCAGGTTAAGAACTCAAAATTTTGACTCCAAATGCGGTATTCAATTCTATGAAAAGTCCCAAAATTTCATGGGCATGCTCCCAGCCGTTCTGGAGATATCTGCGTAAAACATGAGGGGGGGGGGATCCGTCCCCCCATGTTACAAATAGGGTTAACCCTCGCCCTACGGGAGTTTTTTTTCACCTTCGCCCTACGGGGGGGGGGGGGGGGTCCTGACAGGCCCCCTGTTAACTTCCAAACCAAGCAACTTAGAGCAATGCGGTAAGAACCAGCATGTTGTCTGTCATGAGATGAATCTAACAGTATGCGATTTGTAGGTTTCAGGTCAACGGGTGACCTTCCAGGTCAAGTGAATGACCTCGGATTTACCACGTCCAGAACAGCGATTTTGCTCTTCAGAAAACCTCAAAATTAGAAATTGATAAATGTAAATAAAAAGGCATGTTCCTAGACCAGTTTTGGCTAGAAATACAAAAAAGGTAACTATTTGTTCGTATCTTGTCCCAAAAATGTGAAAAAAGAAGTTATTAAAAAAAATGACGTCATCAGTTTCTTACACTTCCGAAGCCATCACTCAGTCAAAAATAAAGATATTGCTTTGAAATTTGGTATGGGTATTGCCCATACTCAGTTCTCTCACATATATTCCGGCTTTTCTAATATCTTTAAAAATTTTGATTTTGTGGGGATTTTTTTAAAAAAAATTTAGGGGTTAAAAACCAAAAAAATTGCAAAGCAAAGATTGCCATTTTAAAGAGAATGCCATTTTGCATCGTTAGTGAATTGCGTTTGCAGTTTGCCTTAAAACTCTGTTTTCTACGATTTTCCCAATATTTCTCTTTTTTTTACCAACATGACGTCATCAAAACATTATTATTTCCAAAATTTCTTGACCAATTTCAATAAAAAATTTACAGCCTACGTATAATTGTTGTAAACTCAGCTACCAAAAAAATCAGCAAGGTGCACCCCATGTGTCAAAAGTTATTCAAGAAAAACCTCAGGGGGGGACTGTCAGGCCCCCCCGTAGGGCGAGGGTTAAAGGAAATAGTTCACCTCGGATTTTTTTTTACCCAACACGATTTGATTATGTTTTTTTAATACAATTTCTTTTCATATTGTCAAAAATGACCTTATATCGCGCCGATTCAGGACAGAAGGCCGTACATGTTTATTGCTTATCAAAACTATATGAATACTCTCTGAGTCAGAGTCCTGACGTCACGCGAATGTAAAAAATGGTTGAGCCAATCAGATTCGAAAGTAGTCGCGTAAAGATAGATTCCCATTGGAGATGTGCCAACCGGCGGCCGGCGTTCGCTCGCTAGCACCAGCTGCAAGCTGATCGGCTGATGGTATAGCCTCTGCCCGGGCTAGAACCAGTACAACATTCTTTCGCCAGCACCGCATTCCTTCGCCAAAAACTCAAATATATTCGGCTGGAGAGTCTTTTCAGTCAATAAAACCTGCAGATAGGGGTTTCCCAACACGGGCTACAAAACTGCTATCTCAGTTTAAAACTAATGTTGAAGGTGAACTATTTCCTTTAAGACGGTGACGTCCCACAGTTATTCGTATGTGGCGGAGTCACTGTCGACAACCGTGAGTCAGCCGACATGATGTACTTGTCTTAGTTACACTGATGCGCTTGTCTAGTCTACCATGTTTGTGGAGGAACTTTAAACAGTTTTCTTATAATAAAAACACAACACAAATGTCTGTATTGTTTCTAAATGAGCTTTCCTTGCCACGAAATAGGTGATCTATTAATTAATTTGAGTTGTTCATGAACGTTCGTGAACTGTTCGTTGTTTGTTTATTTATTTTAAGCTGATGACGTCATTTGTTCATGAACACATCTGTTCACGAACTGTTTGTTTGTGTTTGTTTATTAGGAAAAATAAACAAACAGCAAACCCTGCAATATTTATACACGGAATGTCGGTAAATATCAACTTCACCCAGCATTTGCCTTGGTTGGTAACGTCTTTTTCCATATCGTAATACAAGCCTCGGTAGTTCAACGGTAGAGTGCTCGCTTAGCATGTATAGGGCCTCCGGTTCAATTCAGGAAAGCGCGGCGAAATTTATTCGAGAACCGCCCATGGTTTATGAGAAGCATGCATGGTTTCACCTGTACCTTCTCCGCTGAGAATGTTTACGTGTTCTGAGACCATGGAGAACCCGGCATGGTATCGAAACGTGTGGCTCTCTGCAGAGAATGGCAAGTGGGTTCGGAGACCTCTCGAAGAACCATGCATGGTCTCCTTAGGTTTTCAGTGCAGAGAAAGGAGAACGCCTACATCAGGTTACCCTTTATCAGCGACAGGGTGGCGGCACAGGTGAAGAGCGTGGCAAGAAGCTCGGGTCTTCCAGTGGAAATAGCCTGGACCAACAGCAACACGTTGAAGAAGCGGATCGTCAGGTCACGTCTGAATCTACTACCATGTCCCTCTGGACGTAGGCGCTGCCATTCGTGCCACGCGGGGCTGAAGAAGAAGTGTGGGACTAAAAATGTGGTCTATGAATTGACATGTAGTCACTGTGGGGATAATTATTTAGGGGAGACTAGCAGGCCAGTGAGGCTGAGATATAACGAACATCGGAGGAGTGGAATCAATGGGGAGGCGGATACACCACTCGGGGACCATGTCACTCAAAAACATCCGGAACTGAGTCCTAATGACACCACCTTGACTGCCAGAATCCTGCGTGTCTGCAGAGACGAAGCGGATAGGAGGATCGCTGAATCTATTTGCATTCGAGACGCGAGGCCTAAACTTAATGACAATACTACATCTTGGCAACTTCTTCCACACTAGGTATTGTGGATAGCTACGCGGTACTTGTAAGATGTTTTGGAATGTATGTTGTATGAATGGACAAGTTTCACGTTGTGGGTTTTTGGCTTAAAATTAAGAAAAATAAATATAATATACTAAACTTCTGTCATTTTGTCGAAAGATGCATAGTTGCAGTAAAAACAAATTAACGAAGTATGCAAAAATATATTGTAAAAAAAAATTTGATGCGCAAACGGTCGTGACGTCACACCTGATGTTTGGCCCAATTTGGTCATGGTTGATCATCTGCCGTAACGATGACCGTAACCATGTTCTCGTGGGCGTATTTTTGCAACTACTCAATGGATGTGTTTGCAAATTTGCACACCAAAATGTTGGTATGTTACAAGTGTCATATTTAAGTTCTTAAATTCTCAAATGTCGGGTTCATGAGCAGTCAGCGCCAACGTACAACCCTGTTTCCACTTTGAAACAAGCAGACAATGCTTGTATACTTGTATCGCCTTGAGGCAATGCACCTCAGTTTCCACCATGTTGGTACACCAATGTGATAATTGAGCGCATGCCTTTGGTCAAGTTAAACTTCCATGTATAGATAATATTTTTTTTTGCAGGTATAATATTACTTATTAGCTTAGTTTGCAGAAGCCTACGATAAAGTACTTGGCTTGCCAAGCAATCAACACTCAACAAGTAGCTGGCATTTTGCGAAGTAGGTGGCATTATGCGAGGCACTTGGGAGCTTTTATAAGGCAGTAGGGTCACTTCTGCATGGCCAGTGGCCACGACAATAGGGCCACTTCTGCGAGCCGCAGCACACCACAGCTTTCGTTTTTTGCTTGACATTGGAAGGCCGATGAATACCGCATTTGGCGCAGTTACTGTTGCGTTTGTACATTTCTGAACAAACAATAGTAATATCTTCCTTTTTCCCGTCCATTTGTAACACTACGTCAACTAATCACAAGCTGAATCTTCGAAAAAATACCCGCTCGCCTATTAATGGCGTTCGTCGGACGACTGAATCGTCATGTGTGACGTCACACGATTATGACCAATCAGAGAGCAACACGTATCAATAGAGTTATTAGTTTTTTAAGGTATTTATACAACTTTTTGAGAAAAAATAACATCACCATCGTCTTTTTTATTAAAAATAATATGTAGAAGTTTTCAAAAAATATATGGTTACGCGACATGAAACTTGTCCATTGGATGCTGTGATGTGATTGGATGTGATTCGTGAGATGGATATTGGAACTGAGGGGTGGGATATGAAATAGTCACGGAATGTATTATTTTAATTTGTTGGGCATAGACAAGGCCCTAGGCCAATAAGGCAATTGAGACGATTTCCGCATTGTGCGACTAGGTTTACGGTTAACGACAGACGAAGAGCTGTGCTCGAAATATATCGGAATAATTTGCATTTGGTAATTTTCAACTTTTAGAGAAATATTTGAGGATAGGGTGAATGGTGGCGATAGCACTAATATAAAAAGAAATTGTATTAAAAATATAAACAAATCGTGTTTGGGAAAAATTTCCCAAGGTGAACTATTTCCTTTGACACGCGCCCTGGAGGGGGGCGAAATCCGCCCACCCCTCCGTTTTTTTTAGGATAGCGCAAAAACGGCGTCGCGCAGCGCCGCCGTTTTTTGTATACCTGTTTAGAAATGAACATCCCACATTATGTAAAATTCTTGGCCTCAGGTCTTCTCAGGTCAGGTCACCAGACCAGGTCACGTGATGACCTCAACTCCAAAACGTTTGCAGTAGTACCACAGCCACAGTTTTACGCCGATCGGTTTCAATCTTGCAGGACTTCATAAGGTCATAGATACCAACAATTTGTTTATCTCGTATTTCTAATATCGGTGACCTAAGGTCAGGTCAATTTTGTGACCGCCAACACGGTTTTGTCAATAACTATCGACATAATTAAGATAGAGAAGAGAAAACGGTACCAATATGTTTGTCTCGTCGAGACACGTCTCCCAATATGCAACATGACCAACTTGAGTCACCACTTGACCTTGACCTGAGGTCAAATTTCTCAGTTGACCTAACCCGGTCACCATGAATATGATTCGAAGTGCCTTGACAATACACACGTGATGGCGTAAACATTATTGCTTTACCTTTATTGGGTAAAAGGTTATTTGGGGAAAACAGTTTTGAAAACAAAATCACCTTTTTGACATTCGATATCCTCTGGGCCTAAACTATTGACCTGAGCTCAAATCTAAGGCCACCTATGTTGATTGCATTTTTCAATAACTTTGGATTGCTTTTTTTCCGTTTGCTGCTAACTATCATAGTTCCCGAGATATTTGGGGGTGTTTGAACCTAAGTCTTGAAAACTTGAAAATCTGACCCTTGATGACCTCTGGTGACCTCAATATTGAACTGAAAAAAAATAACGAAATACTTTCGAAAGAGCTTGTCTCGAGCTATCTAACGTCGTTTCCCGCTTGTCGCTACGTTGCGTGGTTTTCGAGATCATAGTGGGGGGCGAAATCCCCCCCTCCAGGGCGTGTAATTATCAGAGGCCCTCCAGGGCGCGTGTTAACTCGGCCGTCACTGGGGTGTATTCTGTAACACGACTCACTGGGGGGGGGGGGGCTTTTTTTAGCCCCCCTGGTATCTTCAGAACCAATGATCGCAGCGGGACGCGCAAGGCGGAATTCGAAAGCGCTCAATGAGATAAACATAACGCCACACCTAACAATTTCAAATTAAGATCACATGTCAGGTCACGGTCAAGTCAAACGTCAAAATCGAGGTATCCATCTATGTCCATCTGCCATCTATGTCCTTCGATTGCGCCTATAATCACCCAAAGTGCTGTCAAAGGTATGATACATATCCCACATGAGCTAAAGTGAGATTGTTGGAAAAGATTAAGGTCAAGGTCAGGTCACAAAAGGTCACTACACACAAAATATCTAAGAAAGTCATGCAGCATATGTTTTATGGATGTTTTTACGCGTATAATTCGATAGTGATAGTCATTTTACCACCTGACTGCATTTACGTGAAGTTAGTGTTAAGTTCAGGTCAAGTTCAGGTCACTGAAAGTCAAAATTTGAAATTGATAAATCGAAATGAAAAAAGCATGTTTCTATATCAGTTTTATTTAAAAAATACAGTACTGGCAATTATTTGTCTGTATTTGGTCAATAAAAGCCAAAAAACGCAATTTCAAAATATGATGTCATGATTTTCCCATACTTTATATACCATGTCAGTAAAAAAAAGATGATATAATTTTGAAATATGGTATATAATATATAATTTTGATATATTGAAATATGGTTGCACATACGTCGTTTTCTGACATATATTCCGTTTTTTTTTTTATATCTTTGAAATATTTTATTTTGCAAAAGCGTTTTTAAGCGTTTTTTTATTTCATTTTTCTTCAAATTTGGCATTTGTACGGCCTGGCAAAGTTTAGCTGATTTTTGTGTCAAAATCGTGTTTAGTGACGTCACTAAATTCACTATATCTCGGACAATTTCTGACGAAATTGCTTCATTTTTGCACAAAAGGTGTACAAATGATGCCCGGAAAGGTACGGAAAGTTTGGCGTGGATATCTGCATTAGTTGTTGAGATATTCGTAATATTCCTAGGGGGGGGGGCTAAAAAAGCCCCCCCCCCCAGTGACTCGCGGGTTAAGGACAAAGCCGGCTTGATGCAGCACACATTTTATTTTTTCCTTGCCGTCTGGAACGAAAACATAGGTACACCTTTTTTGATATCCCAAAAGGTCGAAATGCTTTTACAAATATTAGAAATCGTGTGGTTGCAAAATAAAGTGGCACAAATCCCGGGAGAAATGATAAATTAGGGGGTACCTAGGTAAGGTCTGCTCAAACTGGTTGCCCCCCCCCCCCAACGGCTGGCTGGATCCGCCCTTGGATACTACCATATTCCAAAAAGGTTATTTCAGGTCATCGGAGGTCAGTGACCACGGTTGACCTGTGCAAGGGCATGACCCCAGTGGAACATATAATAATGTAAAATGAATGCTAAATTTGAAATCAGCGTCACAAAATGTCCTAGAAGCTGCCAGAGGCCAAAATAGTCATATCAGGTCATCGGAGGTCGGCTGACCTCAGGCTGCCTCACCTCAGTACCTCGGCTGACCTCATAAAAGGTCAACCGAGGTCACAATATCAGTGGAAACCATAAATGTCACTTGTTGACACATGTGCATATGCTCCTGAGCAGCGAACACTCGGAAACTGCACACGTTACAAGCACCGATACTACGGGACGCCAGTTGCGCCTGACATGACCTTGAGAAACAGGTCATACATAGGTCACGTGTCATGGGGGAGAGAAATTACAAATTTGAGAGTATGTGTCAAATTGTTGACAAGTAGGGTACTGCAAGTTTCATCGCAATCGGTTGATAAATACGCGAGTTATTTCTGAAAACCGACCCCGGGGGGGGGGGGGGGGGGGGGGGGCTGCACCACTGGCGAGGGTTATAGATGTTTAAAGGGAATAGTTCACCTTTAACCCTATTAGTGGCAGGGGGGGGGGCGAAGATTCTCCAACCCCTCGGTTTGTCGCAGATATCTCCCGAACAGCTAACAGCGGACCCATGCAATTTTTGGACTTTTCCTAGAATTGAATTCCGCATATGGAGCAAAATTTTGAGTTATTAATCTTAACAGAGGCGGTTCCAGGATCCAGTTTTTGGAGGATTTTTTTTTGCTGTGACATTTGGCAATAATACGGAGATGCGATCGTCACGGCTTTTTCCTAACTGCCTGAAGTATAAAAGAGTTGCATAGGTTTACGATGATTGAAACAAGTGCAAATTAGTTTATTTTAGTGAACTATAATAAATAGTGCACCGCAGAGGCGGTCTCAGGGACTTGAAAAGGGGAGGTATACAGGAAGTTATTTTGATATATCTTGCCTCCCTTTTTCGCTAACCTGGCACCGCCTATGTGCGGTGCCAGGTTAGCTAAAAAGGGATGGATGGATGGATTATGGATGCAAATATGTTTTATAACTGTTGTGTCCGATGTCACAATAACGCACAATTTCATTTATCGAAAAAGACCTGAAAACCCATATGATTTTATAATTTTCAAAAGTCACCATGATCAATTCCCAATTCAATCTCTATCGATTCCCATTAGTTGCATTGAAATCGGTCGATAAATATGACAGCTGTGTTGGATCACAAATACCTATAATATTCATTATAGTTTTTGCTCCCCTGTTGCTCCACTATCCAAATTTCTTTTATTTTGTTATTTTTTATAAATGTAGATCGTGTTGAGGGGAATGAAACGCCGTTTGATTTGTGAAAATCGGACGGGTAGATCTCGAGATCACCGGGGGCGGAATCCCCCTGCCACTAATAGGGGTAGCCAGGAGCCTGCCACTAGGCGTTTTCACGAAGGATTTTGCGTTTGGGGCGATTGGGGAGAATGAGTATATAGCTCGTAAGAACACGGCTTTTCCAGGCGATTTTTGGTATCAATCGCAACTTTATGAATTAAAGGGAGTGTGCCCACTGTTTTGGAATGCCAAAAATATTTTTTCATACGGTAAGTAGCTGTTGGTTTGATTGTTGTATATGATGAAATTCACATCTGGAGCCCCTTTAGTTGAACTTTCACTTATATTGTTTTTTGTTTATTTTGTTTCGATATCTATAAAACGATCGCCACTATGGTGATGTTATATAAAATGGCGCACATAAGACAATACAATTACGGTCACATCATGCAAGATAGAAAGACGAGTTTTGCACAGCACGTTCTTGCCACTGTGAACTTTATTATGTGCAAGTTTCGTAGCTCTAAATTGATATCCTCTTCAAAAAATGCCCATCGGCCATCATCGAAATGGCCATCATCGAAAAACATGATGGCCGTCCAGTTTCTGTTCGGCTGCTGCTATCAGCGTGCACGAGCTGTTTTGTTGAATTGCTATTGGCCGGCGCTAACAATATGCTAGCAGTTTAATCGATAGTTGCAGTGCTTCTAGTAGCGGAAGCCCTCTGGAGTCTACCCGATAACTTTTTGCTCCCAAGCAAATTCCTGGAGTCTTTGAATATCTCAGCAACTAGGGTGAATCTGGAGAAATGAAGTATTGGTTCAATTCAGAAAACTGTGTTCTATAGACCAGTGTCAATAACCCCAACTAAGCGATGTGAGTAGGCACACTCCCTTTAATGCATTTTTTTCTGGAAATTTCATTATAATGATAAAACCATAGTTTACTTAAAATTAACAATTTCATCTTAAACTAGCTCTGGTGTTGCCAGACGGCTGGGGTGTTTGTGCGACGCCATCTTGCTCAAGTCGAATCCTGGAAGTGGCTGGTTCGGGAAATGGTCATATTTGGCAACGACATGGTTTTCAGGAATAATAGCTTATTTCAATGAGAACTAGATGAATTAGTCCATTCATATTTTCAGTCATATTCACTTTTGAAAGCAAGGATTAGTGGTAATTAGCGATTTTGTTTTGATCATTTTTTTTATAAGATGACGGGAATGCTGGCTCCGGCTCTGCGCTGGCTCTGCGCAGGCGCCGCCGCTCGGTCACCATGGCGGCGGGACGGCCGATCGCCTGACGTCACGTTGCACACGTGGCTCCGGCCGGCTGGTCACTATGGCGACCAGCCGGCCGGTCGTCTGACGTCACGTTACGCATGCGCAGAGCCGTGGTCTGCGCCCAGCAATGGCGTCCGTTCGATCTAGAGCAGCCATTTTTTGAGTTTTCAGTACCAGTGGCTGCAGAAAGCCCGCATGTTTCATGGGTTTATCATGGGCCTTTTATCAGGTCTTTTCAGCTTTTTTGTGATATTCATCAATTAACCCTCGCCCTACAGGAGGGGGGGGGGGGGGCTAACCCCCCTCCCCTGAGGTTTTTCTTGCATAACTTTTTACACATACTTGCCATCTTGCTGAAATGTTCGGTACCTGAGTTTACAACAATTATACGTATGCTCTAAAAATATAATTGAAATTGGTTATACAGTTTGGGAGATAATCACGTTTTGATGACGTCATGGTGGTGGAAAAATGATAAATATAATAAAAAAAATGCAGAAAACAGAGTTTTAAAGGAAATTGCAAACGCAATTCACCAAAGATAGAAAATGGCATTCTCTTTAAAATGTCAATCGGGGATTTTCAAAATTTGGGGTTTTTGACCCCTAATTTTTTTTTTAAATCCCCACAAAATCATAATTTTCAAAGATATTATAAATCCGGAATATATGTGAGAGAACTGAGTATGGAAAATACCCATACCAAATTTCAAGGCAATATCTTTATTTTTGACTAAGTGATGACTCCCTATGTGTAATAAACTGATGACGTCATTTGTTAAATAACTTTCTTTGACTTTATTTTGACAAGATACGAACAAATAATTACCTTTTCTGTATTTCGGAGCCAAAACTGGTCTAGGAACATGCCTTTTTATTTACATTTATCAATTTCTCATTTTGAGGTTTTCTGAAGAGCAAAATCGCTGTTCTGGATGTGGTAAATCAGATGTCATTCACTTGACCTGGAAGGTCATCCGTTGACCTGAAACCTAAAACTCGCATACTGTTAGATTCCTCTCATGACAGGCAACATGCTGGTTCTTACCGCATTGCTCTAAGTTGCTTGGTTTAGAAGTTAACAGGAGGGCCTGTCAGGCCCTCCTGTTACTTCTCCTGTAGGACGAAGGTTAATCAATTAATAAAATCAAAAACATTTGGTGTGATTCGAAATGCGTAAGGATTGTTCCGGTTTTCGGAAACCAACGAAGTTACCGCTTTAAATTGGACGATCTCAGCGGGACGGAGCGACGTTGAATTAAGTTTTTTTTGTCTTTTGTTATATTATTTTAATAAATGTAGTCCGAATGTTTTGTATGGATGGATTTCCGAGGTCAGGACCCACGCTAAGCAGAGCTTGTTGCGCAGGTCCTGATCCACCCGATCGCACAATTCCTGTTGGCCGGCAGAATTTAGAGCCGAAAGTTTTACGTGCCTGACATACCTGGACACGGTCTGCCCCGCTCACTGACGTCACCTGACCTCGAGTGCGACCGCTGCCACCGGCCGCAGGCCATCCCAGTCAGGAGCAAACAGCGAGCGCCGAAGCGACTCGAACCCGGGCTGCCACTACCGAGATAGGTCAGAAGTCCAGCGCTCTCCCACTGAGCTGCAGGGGCGGACTTAAATTAAGTTGAATTAAGGTCTGTCTATGCTTTTGACATTTGATTGCGTTTTTCATCATAATGTTATATTTCGTTGCCATTAATATCTTCAGTTTTGCCCTAACTAACTGTCAATTGCGTATTTTATTTAATCAAAGCTGATTATCTAGTATACTTTTTAGCCTCTTTTGGGGCGTTTTCGGTATGTTTTGTAGAAGGAACCCAAATTTGCCAGATTTGCTCATGAATGTGAATATTCAAAGCAAACTAACGGTAAATATTGCATTGTAAGAGCATATACTTATACATTAATTCATAAAATTGTGATTGATACCAAAAATCGCCGGAAAAAGCCGTGTTCTTACAAGCTATAGACCCATTTACCCCAAACGCCCCAATCGCCCCAAACGCAAAATCCTTCGTGAAAACGGCTACTAATAGGGTTAACATGGGGTTTTGGACTGAGATAGCAGATTTGTAGAGCAGATCTAAAAATGGATTGTGGTGAAAGAATTACCTCCCTACGTTAAGTAATTTCGACACAGGACTAGTGGGCCCGGTTTCATGTCCGCTGTTCCGGGCCACGATCGGGACATGCACGCTCGCCTTCGGAGGCAGGTACACTATCTGCCACGTAGGCACTGATCACGACGCCTCGCTAATATCCGCTCAGCCGCCCGGGCGGCGCGGCGGCCCCTTTTCAAAGACTGTACTTGGCGTCAGGTGGAGCGGGGCGGAGCCAGAACGCCAGCTGCTATCTACGATTTCTCGTGAAATGCAAAGAGAAACTTACCTCTTTCTCCACATTATCCATGAGTTGCCCAAACCAAAGTCATATTCGTAGTTTTGAGCTCAAGGTGCACCGTATGGACGAATTTCAAGACAACTTTCAAGGTGACCTATTCCCTTTAAGAAGAATCTCCAGACCAGGAAGCAACTAAAGAGAGCCGTGGGAGGTGCAGTGTGGGCCATCCCCGCCAACAAGTGCCCGTAAGCAGTGATGAGTCTGAGGCGGAGGGCAGAGCTTATGTGCCGAAACGGAGCCTATCTCGAACATGTGCTGAAGAGGATATTAAGATGACGCTTTGTGTTTTGAATATTCACAGCATAAATATCCACGAATTTCACCATATTGCTTTCGCTTTCTCTTTGAACCCCATGACTATTGAGTATTGACTCTTTCCGTCCTGTCCCATTGTCTATGAAAATTCAGGAGCTTGTGGGGCAGACGGGATTGGTATTAAAGTAATTAAGCTTTGTTTCGAAACTATTGGCCACGTCATCCTACACATTCTCAACACCTGTCTCACATCCTGTGAATTTCCCGATTCCTGGAAACATTCCATAGTACATCCTATCCACAAATCCGGAAGCCCATCAGATGCCTCAAGCTTCAGACCTATTTCCATCGTTCCTGCCTCTCCGAAGCTTGTCGAGAAGGTGGTCCAGCGACAGCTTTACTCGTACATGGCTGACAACAACCTCTTCTTCTCATCCCACCACCGTTTCCGCTCCCGTCGGGGTTCTCCGCTCCCGTCTCTCCACAAAAACCGCGCTCCTTGCCGTATCCGATCATATCCCTGCCGCCACTGACCGCCAGAAAATACCCAATCTGTTTGTACTGCTGACGGGCGTGGCAACCGGCACCTTTCCAGACCCCAACCCAATCCCATCGGTGTATACCAAGGATCCTCTCTGGGCCCACTCCTCATCCAGATCTTTGCTAACGACGCTCCCTTTTTGCCCCTGACACGCGCGTGGTACAGTACGCTGATGATATCCAAGTTTTTATATCTGGCAAACAGGACTCTCACGTTTCTGCCCTCGTCAAAAAATTCAACTGTATCCTCATCGGCCTGTCCCGCGTGCGTCATGAGATCCCGCCTGACCTTCTGCCCACCTTGGGCAATGCCTTGGTGCTCTCGCACGTCCGATACTGCCTTGCCGTCTATGGCAACGGGTCGGAGAAAAACACACAACGCCTCCAAAAAAAATCTTGAACTTTGCCATGCGCGTTGTCTCCGGCCGTCACAAATTTGATCATATATCGGACGTGCGTGAGGAACTGGGCTGGCCTACTGCCCGTCAGCTCTACCAACAGCACTCTAATAGTTTGCTTCACAAGATACGAGTTACTGACGAACCGCAAGCTCTTGCCTCTCATATTCAGGCCAACTCTTCTCTTCGCTCCCGTTCTACTCGTCAGGACACTGATCTCCCGCGCGTGAGGACGGAGGCAGGTATGCGGCGCCTCCTATGCAGTATCGCGCAACTGTACAACGCTTTACCTACGGAACTCCGGAACTCGTCACTCGCGACTTTTAGGCATGAACTGTGCAATAATTTAGCTGGGACTGGATGAGCGTGTGTGTGTGTGTGTGTGCGTGCGTGCGTGCGTGCGTGCGTGCGTGCGTGCGTGCGTGCGTGCGTGCGTGCGTGCGTACGTACGTGCGTGCGTGCGTGCGTGCGTGCGTGCGTGCGTGCGTGCGTGCGTGCGTGCGTGCGTGCGTGCATGCGTGCGTGCGTGCGTGCGTGCGTGCGTGCGTGCGTGCGTGCGTGCGTGCGTGCGTGCGTGCGTGCGTGCGTGCGTGCGTGTGTGTGTGTGTGTGTGTGTGTGTGTGTGTGTGTGTGTGTGTGTGTGTGTGTGTGTGTGTGTGTGTGTGTGTGTGTGTGTCTATGCGTGTGCGTGTGCGTGTGCGTGCGCGTGCGCGTGCGGGTGTGTGTGTGTGTGTGTGTGTGTGTGTGTGTGTGTGTGTGTGTGTGTGTGTGTGTGTGTGTGTGTGTGTGTGTGTATGCGTGTGCGTGTGCGTGTACGTGTGCGTGCGCGTGCGTGTGTGTGTGTGTGTGTGTGTGTGTGTGTGTGTGTGTGTGTGTGTGTGTGTGTGTGTGTGTGTGTGTGTGTGTGTGTGTGTGTGTGTGTGTGTGTGTGTGTGTGTGTGCGTGTGTGTGTGTGTGTGTAGGTGTGTGTGTGTGTGTGTGTGTGTGTGTGTGTGTGTGTGTGTGTGTGTGTTTGTGTGCGTGCGTGCGTGCGTGCGTGTTGTGTGTATGGATGTATGCTTGTATGAATGCTGCTTACTCTGTTAACCCTCGCCCTACCTGACAGCCCCCCCCCCCCCCTGAGGTTTTCTTAAATAACTTTTTACACATCCGGTACATCTTGCTGAAATTTTCGGTAGCTGAGTTTACAACAATTATACATATGCTGTAAAAATGAAATTGAAATTGGTTAAGTAGTTGGGGAGATAATCATGTTTTCATAACGTCATGTTGGTAGAAAAACGATAAATATTTGAAAAATGGTAGAAAACAGAGTTTTAAAGGAAATTGCAAATACAATTTACAAAGGATACAAAATTGCATTTTCTTTAAAATGATTGTCTCGGATTTTCAAAATTTTGGGTTTTTGACCCCTAAAATTCAAATAAACTGATTTAAAAAAAAAAAAATCCCACAAAATCAAAATTTTAAAAGATGTTAGAAAAAAACGGAATACATGTGAGAGAACTGACTAAGGAAAATACCCATGCCAAATTTCAAAGCAATATCTTCATTTTTGACTGAGTGATGGCTCCCCAAGTGTAAGAAACTGATGACGTCATTTTTGTAGAACTTGTTTGACTTTTTTTGTTGACCAGATACGAACAAATGATTACCTTTCCTGTATTTCTGAGCCAAAACTGGTGTAGGAATATGCCTTTTATTTACATTGATTAATTTCTAATTTTGAGGTTTTCTGAAGAGCAAAATCGCTGTTCTGGACGTGGTAAATCCGAGGTGATTCACTTACCTGGAAGGTCACCCATTGATCTGAAACCTAAAAAATTCGTACTGTTAGATTCCGCTCATGACAGGCAACATGCTGGTTCTTGCCGTATTGCTCTAAGTTGCTTGGTTTGGAAGTTAACAGTGTCAGCCCCCTCCCCCTGTCAGCCCCCTCCCCTGCAGGGCGAAGGTCAAAAAAGCTCCCGTAGGGCTAGGGTTAACGTCTTTTTAACATGTCTCACCTTTTAACGTTATCGACTTGACACTCGGAATAGCCATTTTATGTTGAAAAGTGTTTTAAATGTCAATACATACATACATACATACACGCAGGTGTCCGTGAACACCTGAACTGTGGGTATTGAACACACGATGCGATGGTGGTCGGCACTGACACACCACGCAGGTGTGTCAGTGCCGTCAGTGTATACGTAGAGTGTAGATCCCATGGGTGTAGATAGCGGAGCCTCAACAATTATACCTCATGCATGAGTAAATTTCAAATTTACCCCTGTGACAGGAGTTAACACCCGGGTCGTGTGTAGCGATTTTGTGAGTGCGCGACCCCTACTATCTGGTAGGTGTCGCATTTAGAGTCTTGTCTATTATGACATTCATATTGTAAAAAGCCTATGGATTCGCTGTTGGATTTTGGCCGAAGTTTACTGAGGCGACTGTTTCAAGCGCAAACTCACGTGGATTTGTGTGGTCATTCGGTATATTACGGATCTTCCCTTGAGACCACGTAGCGCTACGATCACGATATAGGCATGCATAAGTTGGTTTTCCTGTGGGTACCCATTGTTCCAGTCTGCGCTGGGGGGGGGGGGGGGGGGGAATGGTATGATAACTGAAGTGCTGGGAAGTTTCGAGGTGGTGGCCAAGGCTGCATGTCTCGGGGGTTGAGGGACCAGCTACCATTATTTGGTGGAGATACGACATTGGCAGCCCTAATATGGCAGCCGAATAGCAGCCCTGTACACTGTAAAATAAAAGTCCGACTAATACATGATGACCGACCGAGTCCTCCGTAGGAGGTCGAGTGGTCATCACCTCTGCTTCTATCGCGGGGCCCGGGTTTGAGTCCTGTATACGTAGAGTCGTGACCACGACTCTCCGTTATAATCGTAATCGAGTTATAATCGACTCTAGAGTCGATTATAACTGCGACTGCGCCATTGCTAGGAGTTCTTGAATATTTGCCACGCAAAAACGTCGGGCATCAGTGCGGTTCGAACCCATGACACCTGGGCTGCGGCGTCCTCCGGCACCCGCCATTGCGTTACTGAGCGAAACATGACAACATCAGTAATATAAATTCGTGTTCCATGTGAAGCCAAATAAAATACATTTGATAATGCCACTGCCGGACCTCTCATTTAATCAGATCATTCGACAGGACTCTCAGCAACGAATCTAACAATCTTAGGACAGCTCGGAGCGATAAGCAAGATTGACGGCAGCCGTCAAATTGTTTACTGAAACAGATTCCTAACGGATTTAAAACGGCTGGCAAAATCAAGAAGCAGAAAATAGCAGGTCACAAAAAATATTTCCGTTGAATGCTGTTGCCTTAAACGCAGCCGAAGCAATACCTCCTTGAGAAAATAATTATCGAACACCATTGTACATGTTTTACGGTGCATTTACTGGGCGTTAACCGTTATCCAGTTTCGGAGTAGCCATGCGTTAACACGCGGAGTGGAGAGGGGTATGCCACCAATGCGCAGTGGAGGGGGGCACTAGTGGCCCCCCTTAAGATCTCCGAAAGTATAAGAGCTAGAAAGATCAAACTTACAGGGTAGGTAGGTGCTATGATGATCTACAGTTGCTGAATATTTGTGACCTTAGGTCAATACCTTCAAGGTCAAACGAGGTCACGAAGCTCAAATCTGGCCAAATGTCACAATTTTTGGATTTTTTCCTCTGTGACGTCACAGGTCAGCAGCAATGTGTCCAAAGTTGTTTCTGGGAGATGAACATTGCCATTGGCTATCGAATAGCGTTTGAATCATCCCAATCAGACTGTTGGTTCCGAAGATATATCTCTTCACCGACCTCGATTCTGGCCGCCATCTTGAAATGCAAATCCATATAACTAAAAAAATGTACCGACCGATTTTCATTTTGTATGCGTTAAACGATCCGCTATTGATTTAGATTTAATGTCGCGCAAAAAACACCACCTCGTTCCGCTTCGGTTTTTAGCTATTCACAAAAAACATGTGGGGGGGCATAAAAGTGCCCCCCCCCCCCTCCTCCACTGCGCGTGTTAATGAGCGCCAGCGTGCTCTAATTTAGATTAAAGAACGATCAATATTCAAGAGCATATTCATTCACACCACAGCAAGGCAGCCATGGATCAAGCCATGGATGTAAGTATGATAGGTAACTCGGCCCACTTTCTATTGTTATCCGCGACCACGCACAGCCGCTGCCGTTTCCCGTACTATACGAAAACGACAGCTAGTATACAGCCTGCCCCGTGGCAGGCCGCAACGCTCAGACGGCCGCCCCGTCGCATGGTTTCTCGCCTTCCGGTGATTGTGGGATGAACCAGATTAAGTTTAAATGCATTCGGGAAGCTCTCACAAGCACTTATGACATGTTGGTTCCACCGATGGACATCATGCCTGGTAATTTGTGCCCATATATGTAGGAGCATTCCAGTGGAAGGCCGTTTCCCGTACTACAAAACGACAGCTAGTACCGCTCAGTAGTCGCTAAATTGCGTATGATACCTATCCATACTTGCTTTATCCATGATCAAGCCATGGATGATCAAAGGGAAGCCAATTTTGCATCCCAGTCGTCAGAGTTGGATGAAAATTCTTTGAATGAAATGGACGCAAAAGCTCAGCCAGAAAACACAATGAAAAACAAGTGGGCGATGACGATATTTGTGGGCTGGCTTCAAAAACGCCAGATCAAAGTGGATATGAAACACATAAGCGGTGAAGAGCTTGCCCCTATTTTACGGAGATTTTACGGTGAAGTGAAGTCTACTGGCGGTAAGGTGCTGACATGGCGGGAAGGTGCTGACACCCAGCAACTTTGTTGGTCTCAGGGCGGGCATCCACAGAGTCCTCATGTTGCAGCGTGAGGTCCCGCTCGACATCGTCCATGGCGACGCGTTTGCCAAGACAACAACACCAATGTGGTATGAGAATACTGCACCTTAAAACATATATTTATACATTTAATCCACGGATTCCCGTGCGTAAATGGTTTTAACACGCTCGTGGGTGATTAGAGCACCCGTGCGTTAATGCACTCGTTTCACTCGTGCATTAACACACTCGTGCTCTAATCACCCACGTCGTGTGTTAGAACCATTTACGCACGGGAAACCATGAATTAACCCGCGCCCCGCTGGGGGGGGGGGGGGTAAATTTTACTTCCCTCCAGGATTTCCTCCATAATTTGAAAATAATGCGGGATAGCGACGTCAAACTTGCAGTACCTTATGCTGCATCAATGCTACGTCTTTGGCCCATATTTCACTGAAATTAAGGTAGTACTTTGGAAGATAATGACGTTTTAATGACGTCACACCACCCACGCGAGTTTGACACACAAATCAGCTAAACTTTGCCAGGCCGTACAAATGCCACATTTGAAGCAGAATGCAATCGAAAAATGCTAAAATGTAGCAAATTGCAAGGGCTACAAACCAGCTATCTAGAAATTTAGACAATTTTGTTTTTTGACCCTCAAAAACAAAAATTAAACGATTTTTAACACGCGCAGTGGAGGGGGGGGGGGGGGGGGGGGGCACTTTTGTGCCCCCCCCTCCACTGGTAAAATTCCAAAAATTGTGACATTTGGTTAGATTTGACGTTCGTGACCTCTTTTGACCTTGAAGATATTGGCCGAAGGTCACGCAAAATTTTGGAAATGTAGTTCATCATAGCACCTACCGACGCTGTAAGTTTGATCGTTCTAGCTCTCATACTTTCGGAGATCTTAGGGGGAACTTTAGTGCCCCCCCCCTCCACTGTGTGTTAGTGGCATACTCCTCTCCACTGCGCGTGTTAAATAAAAAAAAAATGACCTCAAAATCTACATTTTCAAGCATTTTCAAAAACCGGGATATATGTTAGAGAACCAAATATGGACGATACTCAAACCAAATTTAAAAGCAATAGCTTCATATAATTAATAAACTAAAAAACATGACCTTTTCCTCGAAAATGTGAAAATACAATGTTATCAAAATGTTATTATTTGTTCAAAAATTTATTATTTAGTTTATTAATTATATCAAGTATGTTCCTCGCACAAGCAATAAACTCTATAAAGCAATAGCTTCATGTTTGACTGCATTATGGCTCTCTAAGTATAAGTAACTCTTAACGTCATTTTTGTAATTCCGTGTTTTGGATTTTATTGATTAGATACAGACAAATGAATACCACCACTGTATTTTAGAGACACAGCTGGTCTGGAAACATGTCTTATATATTTATATTAATCAATTTCAAATTTTGACTTTATTGTGACCTGACCTTCACCTGAGGGCAATTATGTGGGGTCGGGTTGTGAAAATGGCTGCTACTATCGAATTATAAATGTAAAATAGCCTATACAACATGTGTCGCATGGCTTCCGTAGACCTGTTACCTTTTTTGACCTGACCTTGACCTTGACCTTTGTTTACAATTTCACTTTCGGTTTATAAGGGAGATGCGTTATACCTTTGAGAGCACCTTGTGCGATAATAGTCGCAATCTTAGGCTTTGGATGGAAAGTATGGCTCAAAAACTAAAATACCTCAAGTTTGACCTTTGACCTGATCGTGACCTGACATGTGCACATATTTTAAGAATTTCGGGTGTGCATTATATTTGTCTCCTTGAGAGCTTTCGATCTGCGCGTCTCGCGCGTCTTGCGCGTCTCGCTGCGGTCATTGGTTAGGAAGATACGAGGGGGGTAATATTTACCCCTCCCAGCGGGGCGCGTTCGGCTGCTGACCCCAGCGGGGCGCGGGACTCACTGGCGGATCCAGGGGGGGGGGTCAACTAGGCCATGCCCCCCTCCCCGCCCAACAGCCTGGAAGGGGGGCCAACATGTATTTTGCCCCCCCAAACGTTAACAATTTATTGTAAAAATTGACTTTACGGCAATCAAAATCCAGCTATCCACAGTGAAAAACTTGAAAATTTTGGAAAACACGGCTCTTACCATCAAATCTGGACTTAAAAAACTCAACTAGTCGAGAAAATAGCGGCCAGGAAGCTGCCAGTTGGAACTGAAGCTTGAACAAACGTTTGTTTTTTACATGTATGAAGAACACTTCATATGGTATCAATTTGGAATCCAATCTGCACTCTATTTCGGCGCAAATGGTTGTCAAAAATGACGCGTTGCTTTGTGGAAATAACTTTTCGGGACGCGTGACAGCGGTGTGTACAAAATTCCCGTGTGATTCTCACAAAGGTCCCAATGCAGTTGCTGGCAGTAGGCCGATTTTTTTTTGACGCGTCAATATTTTGATCCAGCCCAATAGAAATGGTATTGGGAAAATTACCGATTTACAAACGGTAATTATGAAGTACTGGATAACAGCGATGGGATGAATGGCACATGAATCTGTGCATTGTGCATTGTGGCAGTACAGTTTCAGCCACCTAGATGTTCAATAATTATCTTGGAAATTGATGCAATATTGCTTAATAAGTGCATCAATTTGTTTATCCCTTGGCTCACCTGAATCAATTTTCTTTATATGGGTTGCTTTTGTTTTGTCCCGAATTTTGTACACACCGCTGTCACGCGTCCCGAAAAGTTATTTCTCCACAAAAGCAAGCATCATTTTTGACAACCATTTGCGCACATTGCCTATACATGTGCTTGTGCGAGGAACATGTATAGGCAAATTATAATTAGTTTAATCATTTATGACCTCTTCCTCGAAATTAAAATATAATAGTACCAAAAAACGTTATATTAATATTTCGATCACAGATCTTCATCAGAAATTATACATTACCAAAACAACAATAATCAGAATAAAATAATCAGAAACATATTCTGATTATTGTTGTTTTGGTAATGTATAATTTCTGATGAAGATCTGTGATCGAAATATTAATATAACGTTTTTTGGTACTATTATATTTTAATTTCGAGGAAGAGGTCATACACTGAGAGAAATTCTTACTCCCTTTTAGGGGAGTTATCGAGAGTTGTCAAAAACGATTCTCGATTACTCCCATGAGCTACTCTCCATTACTCTCTACCAAAACTCTCACACTAACTCCCCATTACTCCCCTTAAAACTCTCACACTAACTCCCCATTACTCCCCCAATTCACCATTAATCTCCCCAAAACTCTCCCTCAAACTCCCCATTACTCTCCACAAAACTCTCCCTCAAACTCCCCATTACTCTCCCCGAACTCCTTTCACTCTCCGGTACTATCCCCCACAACTCTAGCCCTTTATTCTAAAAAAAATATGGTTGAACATCGTGTTTATTATAAGGACAGGCCCGGTTATCTTCGCGAGAACGGATCAAACGACTAAGTCAGGCACCGCAACAGACGAGACTCATCGGGACACCGCAGCAGAACACAGACTCCTGGCCTCGGGACACCGGGCGAGGAGTCTGTCGTCTGCTGCAGCAGACGACAGACTCCTCGCCTCGGGACACCGCAGCACACAACTCGGTCACCCCATCAGAAGAGACTGCGCGGGACACCGCAGCGAACCACTACTCGGACACCACAGCGGAACACTCAAACACCCCAGCAGACGAGACTCTGCGCGGGACACCGCAGCAAACAACTCGCACACCACAGCAAACGATCGGCCTGGACATTTTTGGCGGCACCGGACAGATGGGCCCGGCCATAGTCGCATCACGATATCAACCATAGGAGCCTCTACCAATTACGCAGAGATTAACCACATCCAGACATGTCAAGCATACCAAATTGCACACAAATACCATTAACAATCATATAAAAAGCCATTCGTTCGTTGAAATTTTCCTTACCCCCTTCTTTCAATCACTCAAAATGCCAAACACTCACAGTTGCCTTCCCACACTCGCCAGGCGCGCAGAACTACACAACACAAACAAAAATGGTGGATGCCGGATACGTCTATTTCAGTTTCAGACGAAATGTTCTGGAACGTCTCTATTCCCCAAAGCTCTCCAAAATTATCCCCGCTTAATTCCGTATTATACTACCTACGAGAAATGGCGAGTATAATTGGGAGTATTTGCGTGAGAATGATTTAATGCTCCAAGGCATCAATCTCTAAAACTCTTGTTTATCCCCATCTAAACTCTAGCGTTGTTTACTCTGGCCGGAAAACTCTTAAGAAAACGCCACATTACTCTAGGCTCTACGTCGTTTGAGAGAATGTGGAAGCATTTCAGGAGGAGAGTTTTGAAGAATACCTGAGAGCCTAGAATCAATTTTTCTCTCGGTGTACATGATAAAACTAATTATAATTTGCTGAATCAATTTTGTTTACTCAAATTAAAATCACTGTATCAAAATGTTGATGCAGTAACAGCATGGGTGAATAATTTTGTAAAAAAAATACTTTTTCATAATAATTGTATGTAATTACATTATACAATTAGTTGTATTTACTTACAAAATATAAACATGCAAATTAAAAAAGATTATCCTAAGAAAATGACAGAAACATGTTTGATGTAATTTGTCGCCACATGATGGCGTCTCAATCTTTCCAGAAACAAACAAACAAAAAATTACGTAAATAGTTTGAGTTGTAACCGAGGTGGATGGGTGGTGCCGAGTTGTGCATCAGATGGTGTGATTATTTTTGAAGACTGACCATTTTCCATGGGGACTAGGTATTTTTAGTGAAATGTTGTCTATAATTGTGTCCCTTTTTGTTATCCTTAAGTACAGTGCCTATGACAAGCTCCGCCCACTTTGCATAACAAAAATTGACGCATCAATAAATTGATTTTTGGACCTAGTGCCAGCAACTAAATGGCAATTGTGCGATCAAAATAAAACCAACTATAGGTAGGTACCTAGGTTGAGATAGGTACTGCTAGCTCAAACCTTATCGGAAGTATCTGCCCCCTCCCGAATTTTCTCAATAACCTGAACACTATGGCAGATATAAACGTAAAACTTTCAGTACCTTATGCTGCATCAAGTCTTCTCACCAACTCTTAATGCAATTGATGGAGTGTTTTGGAAGATAATGACGTTTCAATGACGTCATGTCATGCCATTTTTGATGAAAAACGATAAATGTTTGTAAAATCGTAGAAAATAGTGTTGAAGTAAATTGCAAATACAAAAATTGTAAAGAAAGGAAATAACATTTTCTTCATAATGGCTATCTCAGATTTCCGAAATGTTTGGTCTTTGAACCCCAAAAATGGAAAAAAAGTTTTTTGTTGTGAATTCGAAAAGTGAATTTCTTAAGCTCGAATGCCAAAATAAGGTGACCGGCTCAAATCTGCGGATGCAAAAAATGGGGTTACCTTTTTGCCACAAAAAGTTGCCCCCCCAAAAACAAAAAACCGACGGCTGGATCCGCCAGTGGGCCGCGGGTTAAGTGATAGTATTAATTAATAATTATCGGTGAACATGTAACGCATATGATAGTCTTCACCGCACACGGTTTAATTTTATTTTTATTATTGTATTTATTCCGTCTCACCCCCAACGCCCGTCATTGTCATTTTACCAAATGACAGGAGGCGCTCCTTCTTCTCTCTCTGGGATTGTGTTTACGAGGCCTTTCCCAAGGGCCCGGTGGTAGTCGAACCCACGGTCGGTGCGGTGCGGTCTCCACACCGAAGTCCATAGTGTTTACCACCGGACTAAAACGCCGCTCACAAATCTTTGTAACCCCGGCCACACCGGCCACACTGTAATATTTTGCCAAGCTTATTTCTTATCGCTTCCTGTTTACAGTAAGACAGACAAATAAATTTAATCAGCGTTACAGCTTGGCGTCGGCAAACATGTATATTCGGCCAATACAGCATAAATTGCATGGCTATCGGCCGTTTTCTCAACGCATTGAGTGCTGTAATATGGCCCTGTGAATTACATGCATTCGTTTTCAAGAAAAGGTTGAGGTCAGCGTCCGGTAACAATCTCAATATTAACCAAACATGTACAGTATTTATGCGGCGCGTGTTGAACTTTGTTTAGTCATATAATTTGATATCATAATATCGTGGCGAGCAGTAGTCGTCCGCCAAACAGTTCGACAACCGGAAATACGCCATTTTGATTGCGTTTGACATTTGCTGTGACGTTTAATTCGATTTAATTGCAGACATGCACAATTAGTTTGATTGCATTGGTCGCATTTCAGGAAGAATTTGCATGTATTGATTTAATACCCGCATCATTATATGCTGACAATTGGGTTATTATAGTTCATATAAATGCCGCAATATCGTAGAGGGTGGGAGAAAATCACCCCATCCATTTGGCATGGTTCTGGTAAGTCCTCCAGTGCATGTGCTCGTCTTTTCGAGTTTGTTTAAAGAAATAAAGCGGTTTCATGGTCTTATTTTCGAGCTTCTACTGAAGCGAATATACAGACATAGCACAATCGAAACCGGATGGTTGTTAAGTACATGAATGACAGCTGGTTTCAGCTTTATCAAATATACAACAAACTGCAGGCTACATGTGTTGCATTAGAGGAGCACCTGCTTGCCACAGTTACCATCATCAGTCAAATGTCACTGGAAAATGTCAGAGCTAGTGAGTTATATGACAGCGAGAGAGGGCTTTTAGTGCAGACAGCTGTTAACATTCGTGTTCGTGTTACAGAATGTCATCAGTAGATGACAGTATTGAGTGTCTGCTGCACTTTTCATGTGATAAATTAATTTGTTATCGGCTTTCGTGAAATACATTAACAATGACTGGCAGATGTAAACATTGTAAGAGGGTGACTGACAAACATGCTTGAAGCTTTTTGACACATTCTTAATGCATATTGTTTTGACAGATTTTGCCCCTTTGGTGGGTGATATGCTATCGCTATTTATGTATCGTTCATCGCCATCTCTATAATAATAATTATCCATCACCACCACTCTCTAAAAATAGCAGTCCTAGTTTCTACATCGCCGCTGACAATGATATATGTACACGGTAGATCGTTTTCGGCGGCGGCCTTCAACGTTTTCCATGTCAACACAGTCATCTATCGCTGATTATTCGGGACCAGGACCAACCGATCCATCAACCTCATATAATATGACGTCATTGGTGTCCAATCACCTCGCGTGCTGCTGAAGGAAGCAAACCTCACTGCCACTCGAAATGGAGGGATCATCTTTGTACCACCACTGCACTCTCTTTTTGTACTTGTTATATTTGTTTACATGCCACTGAAACAATTCTTCGTTGCAAATATTGCAGAAGCAAATACCCCCCGCAATGTGCAATTAACTTGTGAAAATTGACCCTCAATTATTTGCATATTTGCCCACCAAATTTCGATGTGATTTCAAGTTGAGTGACTCACTTAGGAGAGCTCAAGCGGATTAGTTAAAATTTTACTTTTGGGGGAAATATAAGAGCGCAGACTTTCCATTACCAAAGATATACCCCATCAAAGATATACCCCAAAGATATACCCCAAAGATATACATGTCCATTTCCACATGTATATTAATATCGGTGAGTAAAATTCTCCTAAACTATTCTAGGACATTTTCGGGACAAAAGAACGGATGCAGTACTGCTGAGTTCCTCAGTTCAGCTGTAGAAAACGTCAGCGTCTCGAAACACGTGTTTTTGTTGGTAGTTCCGTCAGCTCTGAGATACCAGCGCTCAGAGGTAAAAAAAAATGTTCCGACGCGCCAACGCACGTCGGTGTCAGTCGATTGTGTACCTCCGTACCGTGAGTTAGCAAAACGCTACTGAAGATAACTACGCATCTCAAACTAAAGATATGAAGGGCGCAAAACATGACAGGATCTCAGTCATCTTCAATTTTGATCAGTATTAGAATATCAGCGTAAAACATCATGCATACACTGTCAAAAATAGTGTGTTTTGATTTAGTGGCAGCGTTCCTCAAGCCAATATTTACAGCCGAAAAAAACACGGCGACATCGCGGCTTCCCCATGACTAGCCTCATCCGCGTCGCTGTCATGTCGGTGAGGCAGGTGAGACAGCGACAATTATGGCGCTGTTTGTGCCAGTAACGACGCGATTAAAGTACGTTTACAGCAAGGTTTACAGGTGTTGACCAAGGCTGGATATTGATATTGAGCCAAAAAACCTTGACATTGACATGGGGAAAATTGTTAATTAAGAAGGCTGTCGGAAAGTGTCAGTGTAAGCCTAATTGTAAATTGAAGTGGGTGGAGCATTGTGGCCAAATTCAGTGAGTTGGGGGAGGGAAGGGAGGATGACAAAATGATGGCATGTTGCCAGATGTGATATGGAATGGGAGGTGTCCAGCTCAAAACATGGAAATGCTTACCTTATTTTCATGTTTTTAGACACGGAGACCTCCTTCGTCCTATCATTGTTGATAAAACAAACAATTTTGGCATCCTTCCATTCCCCTAAATATCTGAATTTGGCCACCATGGCGTGGAGTGTGAAAAGAAACTGCCTCCGTCTAGGAAGCATGCCATTTGCGACACTGGGTGGCACCAGCGACAAGAATACCACGGCACCACCAGGTAAGTGAGGCAGGTATCTGCGGTTATGCAATTTATGTAAATTGTAATTAATTGCTGCCGTTTTGTGACATTTGCCAGCATCTTGGTTGTACTTGCCAGGAGCTCCTGTTTCATGTAAATATACTTTCAAAGAAAGATAATAGCAGTCTTAGTAGGTACAGGGACCTGCAGTTGAGTTTGCTATGGTGCACACTATGGTCCGGCTGATCTTCTCCTCTAGCGTACGTTTGACTGCAAATTAAGAAACAACAATCAATGCATTCAAACCACATTACTGAGAGCTTCAAAATGGCATATTGATGCACCCCTGTTCTTATCTATTAGCTGATTCTAAGCAAAAATTTATTTTCCTCCGCAAAGAGCTAAAAATGTATTTTTGATTAAAATCAGCCAATAGATATGGTGAGCCATTGCATCAATATATTATTTTGAAGCTCTCAGTAATGCAGTATAAATGCATGTATTGTTGTTTCTTAATTCGCAGACAATCATATGCTAGAGGAGAAGATAAGCCAGATCTTAGTGTGTGCCTACCATCGCAACTGCGGGTCCCTGTACATCTCATTGGTCCAGACATTTCAATATCCTAGGCATCCAGGTCCTATAAGGATCCAAGATTCTAGAAGGCAGGGACTCGTTTAAGGAAATTTGACTGGGGGGGGGGGGGGGGGGGCAGGCTTAAGATGACTTATTTTAATTTCACCCGTTCTTTCCACGAACAGTCACACTTACTCTGGTTTTTCCATAATTGATATAGCTAAAACGGGCAGTAATAAGTCGTACAATAAATAGTTGTGGATTCAAACAATTATGTTGAGATGATTGATAACAGCCAAATTTTACATTGTTATTAACCCACCATTGACTGGGGGACGTTTAACGCCACCCCCACGCGTGTTTTGAAATAGCAACAAGTTAAGGAGGAGGCTATTATTTAGGGAGACATAAGTCAAAAGTATAGATATTGCTTTTAGGGGGGGGGCATCGTCCATACTTGGGTCTCCAATATATCTTCCGGTTTGAATATATTATAGAAACAAATTGTTTTGGGATGCAATTTTATTTTTATTTGGGGGGGGGGGGCAATTTCCACAAAATCAAACTTTTTAAACATATTAAAAAACGGAAGATATATTGGAGAACCAAGTATGGACGATGCCCTCCAAAAAATCAAAGCAATATCTATATTTTTGACTGACGTATGTCTCCCTAAGTACCTGCATCCTCCTGCAACTTGGTTTCTATTTCCAAACACGCCACCCCACCCTCCCGACGAACTTTCGCAATAGCTAAAAAAAAATAGCGCTATCAACGTGAAACTTTAAACACTTTCTCACATCAATTTTACGTCTTCTGTGCAAAAATGAAGCAATTTCGTCGAACAATCTTTGAGATATAGCGCATTTAGTAGTGTCACTACACACGAGTTTGACGAGAGAAAAAAATCTGCTAAAATGTAACAGACTGTACAAAGGTCATATTTTGAGAAAAATGCAATAGAAAATCTCAAAAGATAAACAAAATAGCATGGGCCACAAAATGGATACCTCGGAGTTTTTAAATGTTGTTGTTTGCCCCCTCCCCCCAAAAAAACACAAATTCATTTTTAAATATATTTTTGTTAAAAAAGGTGAAATATATTAGAAAAACACATAGGAAATTCCTAAAAAATAAATAAACAATATCACCATTTTTGACTGACTTATGGCTTCTAAAGTACTTGGGTAACTCATGACGTTTTTGTTGTTATTTATAACCGGGTGCGATAAAATTCACGTCACCGCTGCATTTCTGAGGCAAAACTGCTCCAGAAACATGTTTTTTTGTAGATTTATCAATATCAAATTTTGATCTTATGTGACCTGACCGTGACCTGAGTTTTACACTAACTTCACTTAAATGAAGTCAGGTGGTAAAATGACTATCACTATCGAATTATACGTGTAAAATAACCCATAAAACATATGTCGCATGACTTTCGTAAATATTTTGCACATGGTGACCTTTTGTGACATTGATCTTGACCTTGACTTTTGCCAACAATCTTACTTTAGCTCATGCAGGATGTGTATTATACCTTTGAGAGCACTTTGGGTGATCATGATCGCAATCGAAGGCTTTGAATGGAAAGTACTTATGTCTCATACACTCAAATACCTCGATGTTGACCTTTGACCTGGCCGTGACCTGACATGTGACCTCAATGTGAACCTTTTCAGTATGCATTAGATGTGTTTCATTGAGAGCTTTCGAATGCCGCATTGCGCGTCTCGCTGCAATCAATGGTTCGGAAGATCCCCCCAGTCCCCCCTCCAACGTTCAGCTGGTACCCCCATGGCAAGGGCGGGTTAATTGTGCTGACGGATAACAGCCAGAATGGACCAGTTTGGCTAAATTTCCAAATTTAGCTTGAAAATGACATCTGTACCTACATGAAATATACATCATAGTTTAAAAATGGCTACATAGCTATTAACTATCATCACTTTATTGGCGTTCCTTGCAGGAAGGTTCAAATTAATATGGCATGACATTCATTAATTAGTCATTTACTTGGTTTAAGGTTTTGGAGTAATGTCCAACACTAATCCATGCTTTTCCAGTTCATCTAAGTTCCAAAACATATGCTGAAAACTGGGTAAGTGAATATCTTTAAGCTGTGCGATTTTCAAAGGTGGGATCAATTCGGCAAAACTAGCAGTAGATTGTGTGATACAAATGTGCATGTTTTTATTGAGAAATAGGCCTATTTGACCGGCGTCGGTTTCCGCTACTGTGTGTTTTGAGAATTAAAATAACTGGTAACCTCATAATAAGTATGTAAAGTAATAAATTAAGGCCGAAATTATATTATATATTTCGCTATTGAAGCTTCGTCAGCAA
The DNA here is from genome assembly GCA_036785665.1 of Chirona hameri. NCBI lineage: Eukaryota > Metazoa > Arthropoda > Thecostraca > Balanomorpha > Balanidae > Chirona > Chirona hameri. The sequence continues at coordinate 113,367 of JAXIVJ010000778.1, read as the reverse complement.
CGAAGCTTCAATAGCGAAATATCTAATATAATTTCGGCCTTAATTTATTACTTTACATACTTATTATTAGGTTACCGGTTATTTTAATTCTCATTATCATGATTAACCTCACACAGAGTCTTCGCCACCTTAGATCTACTGTGTGTTTTCCTTCATTTTCAGCATCTCGCAGTGATCATGATACTTGTCATCGAAAGCTTTGCTAATAGCCGTTTCCACGAAGGATTTTGCGTTTGGGGCGATTGGGGCGTTTGGGGTAAATGGGTCTATAGCTTGTAAGAACACGTTTTTTTCCAGTGATTTTTGGTATTAATCACAATTTTAAGAATTAATGTATAAGTATATGCTCTTACAATGCAATATTTACAGTTAGTTTGCTTTGAATATTCACATTCTTGAGCAAAAATGGCAATTTTGGGTTGTCTTAGTTCCTTCTACAAAACATAAACGCCCCAAAAGAGGCTAAAAAGTATACTAGATAATCAGCTTTGATTAAATAAAATACGCAATTCACAGTTAGTTAGGGCCAAACTGAAGATATTAATGGCAAAGAAATATAACATTATGATGACAAACGCAATAAAATGTCAAAAACATAGACAGACCTTAATTCAACGTCGCTCCGTCCCGCTGAGATAATCCAATTTAGAGCGGTAACTTCGTTGGTTTCCGAAAACCGGAGCAATCCTTACGCATTTCGAATCACACCAAATGTTTTTTTATTTGATTAATTGATTAATTGATGAATCTCACAAAAAAAGCTGAAAAGACCTCAGAAAAGGCACTTGAAACATGCGGGCTTTCTGCAGCCACTGGTACTGAAAACTCACAAATGGCTGTTCTAGATCGAACGGACGCCATTGATAGGCGCAGACCACGGCTCTGCGCATGCGCAACGTGACGTCAGGCGACCGGCCGGCTGGTCGCCATGGTGACCGGGCGGCGGCGGCTGCGCAGAGCCAGCGCAGAGCCGTAGCCAGCATTCCCGTCATCTTACAACAAATGATCAAAACGAAATCGCTAATTATTATTCATCCTTGCTTTCAAAAGTCAATATGACTGCAAATATGAATGGTCTAATTCATCTAGTTTTCATTGAAATAAGGTATTATTCCTGAAAACCATGTCGTTGCAAAATATGACCATTTCCCGAACCATCCACTTCCGGGATTCGAGCAAGATGGCGTCGCACAAACATCCCAGCCGTCTGGCAACACCCGAGCTAGTTTAAGATTGAATTGTTAATTTTAAGTAAACTATGGTGTTATCATTAAACATGGAATTTCCAGAAAAATGCATTAATTCATAAAGTTGCGATTGATACCAAACATCACCTGGAAAAGCTGTGTTCTTACGAACTATAGACCCATTTACACCAAACGCCCCAATCGCCCCAAACGCAAAATCCTTCGTGAAAACGTCTAATACCTATAATATATAAAACATCGTTTGAGTTCTTATTGTCATTATGCACCATCTGTCATGGATTAATTACAATAACTACATATGCATTGTATATGTCATGTGTGTGAATCTGGTCGCATGGCCGTAGCTTCTGGGGTGTAGGCTGTAGCTTCTCCAGAAGGGGGGGGGGGGGCTGGGAAAAATCGCTTTAAGTACCATGAAAATCCACGCAAATACAGATTTATCCCCAGACTTGACCCACTTCCTCGTCCAAGTGGGAGGGGGAGGGGGGTTGAAGCCACCTCAACTGAATAGGATCCTACATCCCTAGCCTATAACTTGCACGGAACAGTTAAAATGTGCATCTCGCCACAAATTATCACCTGTTTAAACTTGCCCCCCAGTGGCCGTTTTTTGCCTCGACTGGGGGGGGGGGGGCAGGAGCCGTGACTACGGGGGGAGGGGGGGGGGGGGGTTGCCCCCCCTAGTTAACATGTTAGACGAGTCCCTGCTAGAAGGACATGCTAGCATTGCTCTCATTTGTCCAGAACCAAAAATAATAATTGTTTGGTTTGGTTTCGCCCGGGTTGGCCCGCAGTGCGCCGAGCGCCACTAGCGCCACGCCGGCGGCTACCGCCGAGGAGTCAGTTATGTTGTCACGCGCGCACGTTGAGCACCTCCGGAAATAAACGGTGAAACCAAACATGGCGCGGTCGGTAGGACCCAGATAAGACCGACTAAGTGCCGGCGTGCGCGAGTGTGACGTGAGTGGTGACGGACCCGTGCCATGGCGGACAGTGAAGAGCACATAGCGCGCCTAACGGCGCTGCTCGTGCGGCAGTCAGAGATGGCCGCCCAGGCCCAACAGGAGGCGGCTCAGAGAGACGAGCGAATGGCGGCGATGTTCGAGCGGGTTCTGACGCAGGAGCGTCCTGCATCTCCATCGCCGGTCGATGCCAACGCAGTTGTGCAGTCTGCAGCCGCCGCCGCACCCGCTCGTCTCCCGTCCGGCGCCTTCAGCGCGCCGCACCTGACCTCTGCGGCGTCGCTGAGGGAATTCGGAGCCTGGCGGCAGAAAATGAGGGACTTCCGGCTGCTCGCCCGTCTCGACTCACTCCCTGTCGAGGAGCAGAGGGCCGTTCTGATGTCCCTGCTGGATAACGACTGGTCAAGGATCGTGCGATACAACCTCCAGGTCGCACCGGATGCTGACATTGAGGGCGTGCTGGACGCCATGGAAACGCACCTACGCGGTCAGCGCAGCGTGCTCCTTGATCGGCGCGAGTTTTACTCGCGGGTTCAAGAGCCGGGGGAATCGTTTGATGATTTCCTGTTGCTGTCAAAGAGATCGCAGCCTACTGTGATTTCTGTAACATTTGTGAGAAAGTGCAGTTCAGGGATCGAATCGTGGCCGGCACAAGAGATGAAGAAGCGTTGAAGCGCATGCTTCTGGAGCCGGGCCTCGATTTGCAGCGGGCCGTGGACATATGCCGCGCTAGTGAGACGGCTAGTGTGAACAGTGCCGCGCTGCGTGGTGAACCAGTGACTGTGGGACGGCTGTCTGCCTATCGACGGCAGCAGCAGCAGCGAAAAAAGTGCTCTCGATGTGGCAGGCTGCAGCACGCAGACAGGGAACGCTGTCCAGCGGCCGGTGCCTGCTGTTATGCCTGTGGCGAGACGGGCCATTTCGCTGTGGTGTGCACCGACCCGCAGACCGAGCAGAGGTCATCCCGCGACAGGGAAACCCGAGCAGCCGCGACTCCCTGCGCGGCCAGCGGGCGCCGGCGCGGACTCCGGACGGCTCGCGGTCGGGTTACAGCCAGCGAGGGACGGCGGGCCCGGACCAGGCCGGGGGACGGCGGGCCGCGGCGGATACGGACACGGACGGGGCCGGGGTGCGGATGGTCCTGACTGATGTGTACGTAGAGAGCATCTACGCCCGGCCCACACCGAGAATAGAGATAGTCCTGTCACATCCCGCAGGAGAAACAGCGGTGACATGCACCCCCGACACAGGAGCCGAGGCCACACTCATGGGGACTGGCATGGCGGCGTCTCTGGGCATCACGCCCGGTATGCTGTTGCCTGTCACAGGTTCGGCGAGATTCACATCAGCTGGCCGCACCCCGCTCACCTGCGTCGGATTGTTCGAGGCGACGGTGGCCCTGGGCGACAGTCGGGCCGCCACCACTGTCTACGTGCTGCAGGAGGTGCCGGGGTTCCTGCTCTGCTGGAGTGATAGCATCTGCCTGCGGATTCTGCCGGACGACTACCCCGCTCAAATACCCGCGCAGGTGGCAGTGTGTCAGGCCGCCACGGATACAGCGGGCTCGATCGGCTGAGCCGCCACACGCCAAGGCGGCAGTCAAGGTCAGCAGCCGGAGTCGGCTCGTCTGCCAGCGCCACCTATGACGGCCGAGCGCAAACTGACAGCGCCATCTACAGCTGAGACGGTCGGGAGACAGGTGACGCCTATGTCGCCTCCCGAATCATCGGCCCGTCTGTCCAAGCCACTCCCTGCTTGGGAGCACGCTCACGATCCGCCGCTGGAGGTCATCCGTGAGCATGAGGCCGCGCTGCTATCGCGATCCCCCAGTGTGTTCGGCTGCGAACAGACGCTGCGTGAGATGGCCGGCGGCCCCATGGAGATCGAGCTGACGGACGACGCTGAACCATCCGCCATTACCGCGGCTCGGACCATCCCGTACTGCTGGCGGCGTGAGATGGCCGGCGGCCCCATGGAGATCGAGCTGACGGACGACGCTGAACCATCCGCCATTACAGCGGCTCGGACCATCCCGTACTGCTGGCGGCGTGAGATGGCCGGCGGCCCCATGGAGATCGAGCTGACGGACGACGCTGAACCATCCGCCATTACAGCGGCTCGGACCATCCCGTACTGCTGGCGGCGTGAGATGGCCGGCGGCCCCATGGAGATCGAGCTGACGGACGACGCTGAACCATCCGCCATTACAGCGGCTCGGACCATCCCGTACTGCTGGCGGCGTGAGATGGCCGGCGGCCCCATGGAGATCGAGCTGACGGACGACGCTGAACCATCCGCCATTACAGCGGCTCGGACCATCCCGTACTGCTGGCGGCGTGAGATGGCCGGCGGCCCCATGGAGATCGAGCTGACGGACGACGCTGAACCATCCGCCATTACAGCGGCTCGGACCATCCCGTACTGCTGGCGGCGTGAGATGGCCGGCGGCCCCATGGAGATCGAGCTGACGGACGACGCTGAACCATCCGCCATTACAGCGGCTCGGACCATCCCGTACTGCTGGCGGGACGACGTCAAAAAACAGCTCGACGATCTACAAGCCAAAGGAATCATCGAACCAGTAGATCGTCCGACAGAATGGACGCATCCGCTGGTACCAGTCGCCAAGAAAGGGGGCGGGGTCCGACTATGTGTGGACCTAACTCGTCTCAACAAGTTCGTCAAACGACCCACGTATCCAACCAGACCCGTCAACGATGCAGTGGCCGGTATCCCAGGCGATGCACGGTGGCTCACCACGCTGGACGCCAAGATGGGGTATCATCAGATCCAGATCGCTGAACATTGTCGTGACCTGACATGCTTCATAACCCCGTACGGTCGCATGCGGTATATCCGCTGTCCTATGGGCCTGGTTAGCGCCATGGACGTCTACAATCGACGGGGAGACGAGGCACTCGGTGACATACCCCAGACGGTGAAGGTAGTCGACGACGTGCTGGCCTATGACGCGTCCTACAGGGATCATTTGGCTCACGTGAGCGCCATCCTCGAGCGCTGTGCCGACCGAGGTATCACTCTCAACCGCAAGAAGTTTCAGTTTGCACAGCATGCACTGGACTTCTGCGGATACCGCATCACCGAAGAAGGCTACACCGTGGATGACAGCAAACTGAAGGCCGTCTCCGAGTTCCCGCGGCCAGAAAACGTGACTGACCTCAGGTCCTTCATGGGACTCACAAACCAGCTGAGCGGTTTTTCGTCTGAACTCGCCAGCATGACCCAGCCTCTGCGAGACCTGCTGAAGCAGAAGACGGTGTGGAACTGGACCGTTCTGCATGAAGACGCGTTCCAGAGTGTGAGGAAGGCGCTGGTGGCGCCGCCTATCCTGGCCTACTTCGACCCGCGCGCCCGGACGGCGCTGCACACCGACGCCTCCCGGACTCGCGGCCTCGGTTTCGTGCTCATGCAGCGGCAAGAAGACACATGGAAGATGATACAGTGCGGATCTCGGTTCTTGACCGACACAGAGTCGCGATACTCAGTCATCGAACTCGAGTGCCTGGCTGTCATGTGGGCATGTCGGAAGTGTGACGCGTACCTGGCCGGCCTTCCCCACTTTGATCTGGTGGTGGACCATCGCCCGCTGGTACCGATACTCAACTCAAAACGGCTCACAGAAATCGAGAATCCACGACTGCAGCGCCTCAGAGAGAAACTGACACCATACAGCTTCACCACCAGCTGGAAACAGGGGGCGACGCACTGCGTCCCAGACGCCCTGTCTCGCGCGCCCGTCAGTGACCCGGTGCCGGAAGACGAGGTTGCTGAGGCGTCGGAGGCGCTACACACCGCTGTGGTGGCGGCTCTGCAGTCGATCGGCGAAGATGGCGCGCAAGTGGCTCCTCTCCGGGACCGGACGTTGGATGCTGTCAGAGCGGCCGCCGGCCGGGATCCGGAATATGCGTCGCTGCGAGACACCGTGATGATTGGGTTTCCAGAACACCGGCAGGAGGCGGCACTCGCTGTGCGGCCCTATTGGGGCATCCGCAACATGCTCGCTGTGGACGACGGCCTGGTAGTCTATGGCGCGCGTCTGATCATCCCCGCCAGCCTGCGGCGACAAATACTCGTCAGCCTACACGACTCTCATCAGGGTATCGACAAAACCAAGCGCCGGGCACGGCAGTGTGTGTTCTGGCCAGGAATTGACCAAGATATAGCCAACACAGTAGCGGCTTGTTCAAGCTGCCGGCAGCTGCTTCCAAGTCACTGCAACGAGCCGCTGTGGCGAGATGAGGACACACCGAGTCGGGTCTTCGAGATGGTGTCAGCTGACTATTTCCACGTGGCTGGCCGAACATATCTCGTCTATGTGGATCGGCTGCCAGGCTGGCCATACGTAACTGTGTGCCCGCGGACGGCATCAGCTGATCACCTGACCCGACAGCTCCGCACGCTGTTCGCCATCACCGGTGTTCCGGCGGTGCTGAGGACGGATGGCGGACCTCAGTTCGCATCATCGACGCTCCGTCGGTTCCTGGAGCGATGGGGAGTACATCACGAGATGTCATCACCAAGATACCCCCGCTCCAATGGGCACGCAGAAGCCGCCGTGAAAACCGTAAAGAAGATCGTCAGCGCCGCGTCAGCCGCGGGCCGACTGAATGACGAACAGCTCGATCGCGGCCTGCTCGAGCTGCGGAACACTCCGCGGGCCGACGGTCGATCGCCGGCACAGATCCTCTTCGGGCACCCACTGCGATCGGGCACAGTGCCCATGCACCACCGTGCCTGCGCCGAGGCATGGCAGCGGGCGGCCGATCAGTGCGACGAACGGGCCGCCGAAATCGCGGAGGACGTCCGCCACCGGCATGACTTGCGATCAAAATCACTTCGGGCCCTGTCCCTCGGTGGCCACGTGGTCATTCAGAACGCCGAGACCCGCCGCTGGGACCGCTCTGGCGTCATCGTGGGTATTGGCCGGAGGAGGTCATACCTTATCAAGCTGCCGAGCGGACGGATCTGGTGGCGGAACAGGCGATTCCTGCGACCACGTCGCCCGCTCCTGGAGAGCTCCGGACCGCGGAGCACGCCGGGCGGCGATGCCGCCTGTGTGCCGCCGACCACACCGTCCGGCGCTGTCTGTCCGGCGGCCGTCCGGCCGGCTGCGGCCCGGGCGGCCGAAGTACTGCCACTGCCGCCGGCCGCCGCCCTGCCGGCCGCCGCTCCGCCGGCCGCCGCCCGGGGTCCGCCTGCCTCAGCTGCGGCGCCGCTGCTCCGCCGTAGCGTCCGTGACAGGCGCCCTCCACAGCGCCTAACCGTCCGTTGGGACGGCCAGACTTACTAGATGTCAAAGTAGACACAGTTCAGTTCATTGTTTGTTTCAGTTCGCTGTGTCCGTTCATATGCTTGTTTCGTGTTTGTTAAGTGATTAGATAATCCCTTGGTGGGAGATGTTTGGTTTGGTTTCGCCCGGGTTGGCCCGCAGTGCGCCGGGCGCCACTAGCGCCACGCCGGCGGCTACCGCCGAGGAGTCAGTTATGTTGTCACGCGCGCACTTTGAGCACCTCCGGAAATAAACGGTGAAACCAAACAATAATGGTGTTTTCAATATTATTTGTGGAATATTTAATGATGCCTTGATTCCATTACATCAAATAGGCAAAACATCAATTGTCCAAAACTAATTTGCAGCACCCAGAAAAGCAGCAAGTGACATTGGCGTATCCAGAACGGTGGTTTGGGGGCAAATTCCAAAAATTATCACTAAATTTTGAAAACTCATCAGATTTCGCATGCTTATGAATTGATAGCTGATTTAAAACAAACTTCCCTTAGTAAAAGTTGCATAGATTGTCTTCTATATCAGAAAATGTGTCAATTTTGTGCCGATCTCAGGCAGTTTGGGGGGGCCATGGCCGCCATACCCCCCCCCCCCCCCTGGATCTCCTAATGGCAAGTGATGTCATCATTGAATGTGGAAACATTATTGATTATTCTTACATCCTTGTAACAATAGGTACAACAAATATCAGTAGACGATGCAATGTCACATGGTTCTGGAGTACAATTATTCTGACACCACCATCTTCATGTGTAGCCATTGGCGGATCCAGAAAGGTGATTTAGGAAGGGTGGGGGACCACAAGTTGTTTGGGAGGGGGGGGGGGAATACAAAAAAAAATCAAAAAACTCATCGGATATCGCTTGCTTATGCATTGATAGGTGATTTAAAACAAACTTTCCTTAGTCAAAGTTGCTTAGATTGTCTTCTATATCAGGAAATGTCTAAATTTTGTTCCAATTTCAGGCGTTTTTGTTGTTGTTGTTGTTGTTGTTGTTGGGGGGGGGGGGGCATGGCCACTACCCCCGCTGGATCCGCTAGTGTGTGTAGCACTCATTGTAATGATCACAACATGTGTTGTGTTGCCAAAATCTGCTGTGTGTTGACACAATGTGCTGCGTGGTGTTAACAAAATGTGTTGTATGTTTACAAAATGTGCCAGAGTGCCGATTTGTATCAATGTTAGTCACTGAGGCGTGATAAAAAACCTTATTTAGAGTAATTGGCCATAATAGCGCGAAAAATGGAAGTGAGTTAGCCTGGCTCTTTGTCGGTGTCAGCATCAAGTTTTTCACCTCTGGCGCTGCTGCTGTCTCAATAATAACATTGCGCCACTATCGTATAACTAATTGCAAAGGTCACTGGCGTGAAAAACAGCAGTTATGACGTCACACGATACGTTCCTCCGCTCCACCAATCAGATCACCGATCCGAATCTAGCGGACGGAGGAGGCAGCGCGGCGTGGATTAACGTTGATATTCTGTCAGTTTTAGCGAAGTGCTGAATCAAATAAAAATAAAATTATCTCTTCTGATCTGTTAGTTGTGTATCCATCCACAGAAATGAAATGATTTTATTTCTGTAATAATTCATGGTGACAATTGTTATTTGAATGCTACTAGCCGCTAGTTCATTTCAAACGTTCCTGGCATATTGAAGTCAGACATCACCATTCTTCATATAAATTAACTTCATCAAAAGGTCTCAAGATGGAAGTTTCGAGGTATCCAAAGGTCACAATCGAGGTGTATTCAATATAGTTTCCATCTCTAGTCTTCCAGTGCAGTTAGTATTCCCGAAGGTGCTCTGGATGATATAATGTATATGCTGCCTGAACATAGGTCAAATTGTAACCAAAGGTCAATGTTAAGGTCATGTAAAGAGTTAATGTATATTAATAAAGGCATATGCGATGCTGAATATGCATAATGGGCCTCCCTTAAACGTAATATTTCATATTAATAGTTACTGTGACCAGTGGACCTCACGTCAGGCCCATTCAGTGAAGGACGTGCAAGGTTAGGTCATAGTAGATTTCTGGTTGATTTATTACTACTAGTGACCGTTGTTATCCGACCTTGGCCCCGACCTATACTTGAAATGAGACGTTTGCAAACGTGGCATATATGCATTTCCGTATGCATTTTGTTGAAGCTTTTATTTTCGCCCTTTGCGTCTCGAAGCGATCATTTGCGCAGAAGATAATCGGGGGGCATAGCAGGCTCCCAGTCAATTAATTGGATTCCTTTGAACGGCAATTCAATGAATGCTAAATATTTGGTTTCCTCGAATCATCCATACCTACTTCGGTTAAATAAATGAAACTAAGGTACGTAAGTCATTATAATTTTGAGTGTAAAATTACCAACATTCAGTTAAACTGAAGGTCAGGACGTCACGGGTTGATTGAGGTGTGTATGTGGTTCCTTCATACAAATCACAGCGGCAGACCGTTTACACTTAAGACTCAACCAACTGCCTCAGTTGTTTGCAGTGTATCCCCACAGCGGAGCCTGATAACCCTTCATGACGTCATCCGAATGACCCCGGAGTTCGGTGACCGACTGACCCCGGAGCTATTCTCACCTGAAAGCTTATTTTCCAATTAACGCAGGGTCAGTGTTGGCAGCTCTTGACCTTTGCAGGCCATTCCGACATGCAAATAGACAGTCGTCGAGGCCGATGGCGGAGAGACCAGACACCGGAGAGACCAGACAGCTGTTGCCATGGGGGGTCTCCCATGGCAACAGCTGCACAGGCACTTTACGTAGAGTGTTTGCATAGTCAGAGGTACAGAAAACAATCGAGCACGAGCTGTCATCAGGAAAAAAACATGACCTGTCCAGTAAAGCTGAGTTCACAGTTTTGGCGGACGCCAAAAGCCATCTGCCATCCGTCATTTTGCCGGACGCCAGCCCGACTGATTGAAGTTGAAATATGGTAGCCATTGGCGGATCCGCCAGCCGAGCTGGCGGATCCGCCAGTGTTCCAAATGTAGGTGCCGAAAGTGGCGCTCTATATTCATAACTGCCTTTTTGTTGTGGGATTTTGTACCGCCGTCAAGTTAGCAGCAGATTGATTATCCATCTACAGCAGCAGGTTCTCATTTTCGTTGGTTGGAACCATTGACATATATAGGTATATAGGTATATACTAATATAGCGTCAATGGTTGGAACGGTTTCATTGGAACGTTTTTTTTAGCATTTGTACGTGTTACGGATCCGTTGGAACATTTTTTGTTTGGGGGGGGGGAGGGTTCGTACGTGTTATGGGTCCGTTGGAACGGTTTTTCTTTGAAACGTTTTTTTTTTTTGGAAGCGTTCGTGCGCGTTATGAATCCGTTGGAACGGTTTTTCGTTGGAAGTTTTTTTTGTGGGGGGGGGGGGGGGGGCGTTCGTACGTGTTATGGATCGAACGGTTTCGTTGGAAGTTTTTAGCGTTCGTACGTGTTATGGATCCGTTGGAACGTTTTTTGGCATATATAGGTATATAGGTATATATTTATTACGCGCTCGCTCGTCCTTACGTGGTGTATGGGAACAATCTGATTATGAGCGGCCCGGCCCGACCCGGCCCGTGGCGGCGCTTTTGAGAAGCTCATATCTCTGCAACCGCACGTCCGATTGACTAGCGGACTTCTTTGCTGAGCAGCCCCATCTAACCTACCCTTTTTGAGGCCAGTGCCGACTCATGTGGGTGAATACCACTGCGCGTGGCGCGTGCCGCGTGATGGGTGTTGAAAAGTATTTTCTCGCAATAACTCTGCAACGGCTGGGCAGATTATGTGCAAATTTCGTGTGTGGTTAGGGACCCCTCAGCCGCCACTTTCACACAACTCAGGGGTGGGGTGACTGCACGTGCGCACGTGCACACCCCTCTTATATATCTCAGGAACGGCTGAGCCGATTGTGTTAAAATTTGGTGTGTGGTTAGGGACCTCTCATCCGCCAGTTTGTCACAGGTCAGGGGTGGGTGGCTCTGCACGTGCGCACGTGCACACCCCTATTCTGCATCTCAGGAACGGCTGAGCCGATTGTGTTCAAATTTGGTGTGTGGTTAGGGACCTCTCAGCCCCCACTTTTCCACAAGTCAAAGGTGGGTGCCTCTACACGTGCGCACGTGCGTACCTTTTTTTGTATCCCAGAAACTACTTGCCCGATCGAGTTGAAATTGCCCATACATTTCCTTCGCGCTCGCTCGTTCATCGCCATCTACGGCGCCTTACTGGTATAGCGTCAATGGTTGGAACGGTTTCATTGGAACGTTTTTTTTAACGTTTGTACGTGTTACGGATCTGTTGGGAACATTTATTTTGTTTGGGGGGTGGGGGAGCGTTCGTACGTGTTATGGATCCGTTGGAACGGTTTTTCGTTGAAACGTTTTTTTTGGGAGCGTTCGTACGTGTTATGAATCCGTTGGAACGGTTTTTCGTTGGAAGTTGTTTTTTTTGGGGGGGGGGGGGGGGGAGGGCGTTCGTACGTGTTATGGATCGAACGGTTTGGCTGGAAGTTTTTTAGCGTTCGTACGTGTTATGGATCCGTTGGAACATTTGTTTTGGCATATATAGGTATTTAGGTATATATTTATTACGAGCGAGCGCGAAGCGCTCGATCGTCCTTACGTGGTGTATGGGAAAAATCTGATTATGAGCGGCCCGGCCCGACCCGGCCCGTGGCGACGCTTTTGAGAAGCTCATATCTCTGCAACCGCGCGTCCGATTGACTAGCGGACTTCTTTGATGAGCAGCCCCATCTAACCTACCCTGTGTGAGGCCAGTACCGACTCATGTGGGTGAATACCACTGCGCGTGGCGCGTGCCGCGTGATGGGTGTTGAAAAGTATTTTCTCACAATAACTCCGCAACGGCTGGGCAGATTATGTGCAAATTTCGTGTGTGGTTAGGGACCCCTCAGCCGCCACTTTCACACCACAACTCAGGGGTGGGGTGACTGCACGGGCGCACGTGCACACCCCTATTATATATCTCAGGAACGGCTGAGCCGATTGTGTTAAAATTTTGTGTGTGGTTAGGGACCTCTCATCCGCCAGTTTCCCACAGGTCAGGGGTGGATGGCTCTGCACGTGCGCACGTGCACACCCCTCTTCTGTATCTCAGGAGCGGCTGAGCCGATTGTGTTCAAATTTGGTGTGTGGTTAGGGACCTCTCAGCCGCCGCCTTTCCACAAGTCAGGGGTGGGATGGCTTTGCACGTGCGCACGTGCACACCCCTATTATATATCTCTGCAACGGCTGAGCCGACTGTGTTCAAATTTGGTGTGTGGTTAGGGACCTCTCGGCCCCAACGTTTCCACAAGTCAAAGGTGGGTGCCTCTGCACGTGCGCATGTGCGTACCTTTTTGGTAACCCAGAAACTACTTGCCCGATCGAGTTGAAATTGCCCATACATTTCCTTCGCGCTCGCTCGTTCATCGCCAACTACGGCGCCTTACTGGTATAGCGTCAATGGTTGGAACGGATTCGTTGGCACGTTTTTTTAGCGTTTGTACGTGTTACGGATCTGTTGGGAACATTTTTTTTTGGGGGGGGGGGGCGTTTGTACGCGTTATTGACCCGTTTGAACGGTTTTTCGTTGGAACGTTTTTTGGGAGCGTTCGTACGTGTTATAAATCCGTTGGAACGGTTTTTCGTTGGAACATTTTTTTTTGGAAGCGTTCTTGCGCGTTATGGATCCGTTGGAACGTTGGAATGTTTTTTTGGCAGCGTTTGTACCATATGTGGAGAATTGTCAAAATGCCAGGGGTGTTTTTCCACCGGCGGCGGTCCAGCCTAAGTTGGAGCGAGAGGGAGGGGTCGAGAGGAGAGGGACAGCCGTTTACGGCCGCTTAACCGTAGCGGCACCGTAAAATCATAGGGAGCAAGTGGCGCAAAAAACGATACAAACGCCAGTATGCAATATAATACCATCGGAATGGATGTTATGGTATGTCTGCTGGTAATAATTTCCCTGCAGTCTGCACAACGGCCGTCATAAAGTAATAAACATACAAGTCGATGCAAGGATCTTACTGTATTTTGAGTTTCGAAAGAGGGTACAACATCGTCCAAAAGGGCACGGTCTGATCTCATACACAGCTCCATGGACAAAGAACCATGGCGGCGTGGCTGACGCGCGGAGCTCACACAGACACAAAACTAAGCCGTCCCAGCCGTGTTATATACACACACAGTCACAGTGTCAATCTGCGAGATCATTTGTTACCATCCACAACCCAGCTATTAGGTCGCTCCGAACAGACGGACACACTGAGGCGACCGACGCGAGAACTCGGCGACGACCTCATCGAGGTTGAGCGCTCATCCCCGTATGTCGCGCACACAGCAGCGTAGTTTAACCCTATTAGTGGCAGGCTCCTGGCTACCCCTATTAGTGGTAGGGGGGGGGGGATTGCGCCCCCGGATATCTCGAGATCTACCCGTCCGATTTTCAAAAATCAAGCGGCGTTTGATGCCGCTCAACACGATCTACATTTCTAAAAAATGAAAAAATGAAACAAATTTGATAGAGAGGTGGTGGGCAAAAACTACAAATATTAGAGGTATTTGTGATCCAACACAGCTGTCATATTTATCAACCGATTTCAACGCAACTAATGGGAATGGATAGACATTGAATTGGGGATTGATATGTGATGGTGAATTTGGAAAATTCGAAAATCATAGGCGTTTTCAGGTCACTAAATTTGGGGGTAAAATAAATGCCTTATAAAACAGTCGTTTTTCTTCTTCTTTTTCGATAAATGAAATGGTGGGCTATTGTGACATCGGACACAACAGTTATAAAACATATTTGCATCCATAGGCGGTGCCAGGTTAATGAAAACCGGAGGCAAAATATATAGAAAATAACTTCCTGTAAACAACCCCTTTCTAAGTGCCTGAAACCGCCTCTGCCGTGCCATATGTATTATAATTCACTAAAATCAACTAATTTGCACTTGTTTCAATCACCGTAAGCCTATGTAACTCCTTTATACTTCAGGCAGTTAGGAAGAAGCCGTGAAGATCGCATCTCCGTATTATCGCCAAATGTCACATAAAAAAATCCTCCAAAAACTGGGCCCTGGAACCGCCTCTGTTAGGTTAGGAACTCAAAATTTTGACCATATGCGGAATTCAATTCTAGGAAAAGTCACAATTTGTTTTTCACAATTTTTACAAATTTCACAATTTTTACAAAATGTCATGGGTCTGCTCTTAGCCGTTCAGGAGATATCTGCGAAAAACCTGAGGAGTGGGCAGAATCTGCCCCCCTCCACTAATAGGGTTAAGCGCGCCTGGGACATGGTCGTGTGCAGGTACGACTTAAGCCGACGGAGGAGGCTGACACTGCGCTCAGACGCGCAGCTCGTCGCCGGCACCGGCAGCATCAGACGCACCAGCTGACTTGATTCACCCATTTACCCAGGTTACGTTTAATACACCCTTCAAACAATGCATATTCTAAGGATATTCGGTAACATTCTCATAGTTTATAATGCAAGCGTATGCATGATGGGTGATGTGAAGCGTATGCATGATGGGTGATGTGAAGCGTATGATGGGTGATGTGAAGCGTATGATGGGTGATGTGAAGCGTATGCATGATGGGTGATGTGAAGCGTATGATGGGTGATGTGAAGCGTATGCATGATGGGTGATGTGAAGCGTATGCATGATGGGTGATGTGAAGCGTATGATGGGTGATGTGAAGCGTATGCATGATGGGTGATGTGAAGCGTATGCATGATGGGTGATGTGAAGCGTATGATGGGTGATGTGAAGCGTATGCATGATGGGTGATGTGAAGCGTATGCATGATGGGTGATGTGAAGCGTATGATGGGTGATGTGAAGCGTATGATGGGTGATGTGAAGCGTATGCATGATGGGTGATGTGAAGCGTATGATGGGTGATGTGAAGCGTATGCATGATGGGTGATGTGAAGCGTATGCATGATGGGTGATGTGAAGCGTATGATGGGTGATGTGAAGCGTATGCATGATGGGTGATGTGAAGCGTATGCATGATGGGTGATGTGAAGCGTATGATGGGTGATGTGAAGCGTATGATGGGTGATGTGAAGCGTATGCATGATGGGCGATGTGAAGCGTATGCATGATGGGTGATGTGAAGCGTATGCATGATGGGTGATGTGAAGCGTATGCATGATGGGTGATGTGAAGCGTATGATGGGTGATGTGAAGCGTATGGATGATGGGTGATGTGAAGCGTATGCATGATGGGTGATGTGAAGCGTATGATGGGTGATGTGAAGCGTATGATGGGTGATGTGAAGCGTATGATGGGTGATGTGAAGCGTATGATGGGTGATGTGAAGCGTATGATGGGTGATGTGAAGCGTATGCATGATGGGTGATGTGAAGCGTATGCATGATGGGTGATGTGAAGCGTATGATGGGTGATGTGAAGCGTATGATGGGTGATGTGAAGCGTATGATGGGTGATGTGAAGCGTATGATGGGTGATGTGAAGCGTATGATGGGTGATGTGAAGCGTATGGATGATGGGTGATGTGAAGCGTATGATGGGTGATGTGAAGCGTATGATGGGTGATGTGAAGCGTATGATGGGTGATGTGAAGCGTATGCATGATGGGTGATGTGAAGCGTATGCATGATGGGTGATGTGAAGCGTATGATGGGTGATGTGAAGCGTATGATGGGTGATGTGAAGCGTATGGATGATGGGTGATGTGAAGCGTATGATGGGTGATGTGAAGCGTATGCATGATGGGTGATGTGAAGCGTATGCATGATGGGTGATGTGAAGCGTATGATGGGTGATGTGAAGCGTATGATGGGTGATGTGAAGCGTATGCATGATGGGTGATGTGAAGCGTATGATGGGTGATGTGAAGCGTATGATGGGTGATGTGAAGCGTATGATGGGTGATGTGAAGCGTATGCATGATGGGTGATGTGAAGCGTATGATGGGTGATGTGAAGCGTATGATGGGTGATGTGAAGCGTATGCATGATGGGTGATGTGAAGCGTATGGATGATGGGTGATGTGAAGCGTATGCATGATGGGTGATGTGAAGCGTATGATGGGTGATGTGAAGCGTATGATGGGTGATGTGAAGCGTATGGATGATGCAAGCGTATGCAAATATCCGCATTAAACGCAGCGTTTCCAGGGTGCATTGAACGTCACCCCAGTTTATATCAGTGTAGGTACCTAGGTAAATGCCTGAAAGCCAGAGGCGGTCACATGTTTTTTTTTGGGGGGGGGGGGCATCCGGGACATGCCCCCCAAATGCCCATGAGGGGGGGAACATATATCCCCCCCAGTCACTTGGGGCCCAGGTGGGCCTGCTTTGGCTCCAGGTCAGAATGGGCTCTCTAGAGGTCAGAGAGGAGGCCAACTGGATGCCAGAATGGCCCTGAAGGAAGCGAGTCCTCTCGAGGCCAAAGTGGGCCTCTGGAGGTCGGAGAGGACCCTCTGGAGACCAAAGTGGGTCCCCTGTAGGCCAGAGTTGGCCCTCCGGAGGTCAGAGTAGGCCATCTAGAAGTTAAAGCGGGCCCTATGGAGGCCAGCTGTCAGAGTCAGATGTCAGAGTGGGCCATCTAGAGGCAGGAGTGGGCCTTCTGAGGTCAGTGTGGGCTCCCTGGATACCACATTGGGCCCTCTGGAAGTCAGAGGTGGAACTGTGGAGGTCAGAGTGGGCCCTCTGGAGGTCAGAGTGGGACCTATGGAGGTCAGATGTGGCCCAATGGGGTTCAGAGTGGACTCTGAAAAATATCCTCTCAAACCAGCAGAAGGTCCTGTCGCCGTTTGACGTCCCTTGCAGGCGACCGAGGGCCCTTTTAAGCCTATAAAGGGACTCACAGACCGTCATAAGGCTCTTAGACGCCTGATAACGACCCATCAGGCATAGCAACACCCTCTTAGGCTGGGCAAGGACCCTTTCAGGTGGTTGACCTGAAAGGGTCCTTGCCCAGCCTAAGAGGGTGTTGCTATGCCTGATGGGTCGTTATCAGGCGTCTAAGAGCCTTATGACGGTCTGTGAGTCCCTTTATAGGCTTAAAAGGGCCCTCGGCCGCCTGCAAGGGACGTCAAACGGCGACAGGACCTTTTGCTGGTTTGAGAGGATATTTTTCAGAGTCCTTTTAAAGACGCTGAGGGCCCAATCGAAGTCACTTCGGTCATGTTTTGGCTCAGGTCTATATTGAGGTCACCGGAGGTCATCAAAAGTGAAATTTTCAAACTTTAGGACTTAGCTCCAGAAACTCCAAATATATGATAGCTGATATGATGGCACTATGACAGCTGGGAAGAACACAAAAATAGCTCATGTTAACAGAAGACTGATTATTGATTGAACTTTTTGGGAACCATTCAATCATGATTCATTTTGGGATCTGAATGATTCAATCACCGTTTGATTCACGGAGACAATTTTGAGAATTGATTCTTTCCGATTCAAAGAATCAAAACAAATATTTTTACGATTCACGTTTGATTCAGCATTTATAAGTGTTCCATTTATATCAAATTAATACAAATGGAAACATACATATATATGATCATTACAACACTGTTACAGCAATACTATTTCAGTAGAAATTAATGTAGCCACTGGGACTGTATGTATTTGCACAATTTACCAGTGTATTTGAATCGTTAAGAATCGTTAAATCTTTTGATTCAATCAGCCTTGATTTTATGTGGGATTTGATTCAATCACGATTCATGAATCAAAGATCTGGTGGTGAATCAATTATTTTTATATTCAAGTCATTTTGATAGAACGATTCCAATCGATTCAATCAGTGTCGAATCAATAACCAGTCTGGTTAACAGATTATGCTTCAGAGGTCACCAAATGTCATGCTGGCATTTTCTTCCAAGAAGTTGTTTCGTG